>AUXI01000483.1:0-18886 GCA_000482105.1 Crithidia acanthocephali | reverse complement strand
AACTACTTCCCAACGCTTCGAATAAATTTCTCACGAGCATTATCGCGTCTTTTTTCTCTTTTTTTTTTCTTGGCTCTTTTCTGTGATTCATTTCTAGTTTAATCGTAAGCGCTTGTTTTTCCTTTTTTTACGCTGATACACGCGCGTAAGAGAGGGGGCTTGCAGTGCGTCCTTTTTGTTTGTTAAGCCCTACTCATCTTGTTTTTCCCTCTTCTTCGACCCATTTTTCCCCTTTTCCCTTTTGGTTTGTCTTTCCTCAAAGGAGAATTAAAAAAACAGATTTGGAACAACTGAGCTGTGTAGCGCATTGCTGCTCTGTGGCATTTTTTTTTCTTCTCTCTCTTTTGCCTTCTAATCTAAGAATTACATTCATTTATACCGGTGTGGGCAAGCTTTTTTTTTTTTATTAGCAGTCGATACCGATACAGAGGGCAACGCAACTCAGTGTGTTGTGCGTTCCAATTGCAAAGAGGAAAGAAATCTATTATTGCCTGTGTTGCAAGCTTCTAAAATAAAAATAAGCTTTTAGTTTACTTTTTGCTTCCCGTTATCGTCCGACTGCCTGTAGCTGCTATTGGGTTGACCGGATCACAGTAAGAATAACACGGGAAATACAATCGGGGAAAGAAGACTGGGATCTGCTTCGTGGGAGCTGTGAGAGCGTCGATACTCACCCTGCAGCTCTTTCGTTAGTGTTCAGCGAAACCTTTCTGTTTTTTTTTTTGCTTCCAACACCCACACATCACCATTTGACTGTGCGAACCTCAAATAGCTCACACATACTCACATACAACAATAGTTAGGTTTTTTTTTCTTTCTTCGCTCACACGCAAAAAAAAAACTTTCTCTTTCCGGTACAATCATTTGACTCTCTCCTCATATATACTGCCTCGCTTTTTTTTTCCCCTCTCGTTTGTGTTCCGCTTCTGTCCCTTTCTCTCTCGCTGTACGCAAGTGGTCCTCCGTGAGCCACGTCTCTCACGTTTTTTTTTTTTCTATTTTGCTGTCTAGGACAGACCTGTTTCTTCTTTCTTCTACAGTTGAACTTTCTTTTCTTCTCCCCGCATCATCCCTCGTCTTTCCCTCTCTCGATCAACGGTGAGTTTTGACACGTGCACGTAGTTGGAGCTCTGTGTTTTTAGTCTTCTTCTTCTTCGCGCGCTCTCTCCCTCGCTTTGTTTGATCTGTCCTTTCACTTAGCACACCGCGCTATTACACTTTTTCTCTTTTTTTTTGTTTGCGAAATAGAAACTTCGGTGGAAGCCGCCACCAAAAAAAAAAAAGAAAAAAGAAAAACAATATCTCAACACTCTGCGAGATTAAAAATAATTAAAAAAGAAAAAAAAGGACGAGTACTAGTGACTTTTGTTTTGTTGTTTTCTTCTTCCCTACTTCGGTTTTTACGTGCGTTCTCGTTCTTCCTTGCCTAGAAAGAGCTGTTTAACTTATTGTTTCGTTTTTATGACTAATCGGGTTTCTTTTTTCTCTCATTTTCTGCTCCTCTTTATCATACCTTTTTTTTTTAACGTTCACTGTGTGTATATATACTTTGCATCTTTTTTTTCTTTCTCTACTACAGTCTCGCTTTTTCCCCTTTCCTTTTTCCCGCGGGGCGCCAAGCAAGTTGACGCGCAATTCGAAACCCGCTTCGCTTACACTTTCTTGCTGTTTCCCTTCCGTTGCGTGCTTGCCCGAACAACACAAATCGGCTACCTCATCGAGCGCAGACAAGTGACACGCAACGAGCTGCACTCTGATCTCACGATCAGGTTATTGTAGTAGCGAGAAAAAAAAATAGTCGAACAATTGCGTTCCGCCTCACCCCCCGATTCCCGAGGAATTGTCGAACAACTAAAAAAAAGAGCTTCGTTTGTCCACCAGACTTCCCATTGTTTGTTGTACTCGTTGTTTGTTTTATCTTCTATTCTCTCTATGCCCACTGGAAAACTACCATTCATATAAGCATCATAATACGTTCTTTCTTTTCGTTTCGATCGCTAGCTTCACTACTCTTTTATTTATCTACTCGTTTTTGCTCCTTTTCCGTCCCCTTCTCCTCCCTTTTCAGTATTATTACTGTTCTCAACTTCAAGCTGACGTAATCGTATAGTGTCTACATCCTTTTTCGATACCTCTGTTTGGACAAAAGACAAGAATACTGGGGGATCGTGCAGCGAGCGCTCGTTTAGAAAAAAAAAAGAGAACAAAGAACGTACTTTATCTCCTCTGTGCTCTTGTCGTGTCTTTGATCGTTTTTTTTTTCTCTTCGTTAACTCCTGCCTCTATTTACGTGGCAAACCGAAATACGCTTTCCCATCTCGCTCGTTGTTTTCTGCAACCCAGCAGTGACCCAGTTGCGTGTACTCAAACTCATCTTCTTTGCTTTGTTTTTCTTTTCATTCTGTATGAGTGCTTGTAGGGCAGTCAGGGTTTCTCTAGCGTTGTCTTTCTTTCTACGCACGTGCATAGTGTATGAGTGCTGCTTTGTAGTGTACGAGCTTGGTTTCTCTTTCGCACTGCTCCCATACTGTGCTATTCACGTCTAAGTTCTCTTCTTGCTGAAGAGAATATCGTTTTCTTTTGCTACTTTTCTCCCCGTTTTCCCCCTTTTTTCTTTCTGCTTGGCTGATCAGCCAGTTTGACTGATTCGCCACGAGGGCCACCAAACAACAAACAGTCACTGGAGACGCACACTGCTGGCAATTTATCCGTTTAGTGTGCTTTCCTTTTTGCTTGAATTGTGGCTTTCAAGTCGGTGCTTTTTTTTGTTTTCTCTGCCCTATCCAGTTTTTTTTTACAATCTTCATCGAAAGAAGAGGCTATCTTAACAACCTTTTCTGTTCTTTTTCCCTTTCTTATACTCTATCTCCGTTCTCGTTAAGTTTAACGTTGCAATTTCCGCCCCTTGAGCTTTAGGCGCATTACTTTAGCTGCGTCTTCTCGTTTTCTTCGTTCGAGCGTCAAGGCTATAGAAAACACGCACACTCTTTCTTGTAGTTGTGTTGCTTCTTTTTTTTTGTTTCTCTCTCTTTTTCTCATCGTTCGTACTCTTAGAGAAGACGAATCGGTTTCTCCTTTCTCTTTTTCCCTTTGTTTTCCCTCTTCTTTGTCTTTCTTGCTGCGATATTCTCTTGTCACTCCCCTCGATTCCATTCTTGGATAACATAACTCGTTATATATATTCATTATCCGCTTGCTGTTGTTTTGATCACTTCTTTTTTTTTCCTTGACAACATAGACGCGTGCTTTTTACTTTTTCTTTCCTTTCACTGTAGTTCATTCTTAGTCCTTCTTTACTGTATTCTTCTTCGTAGTTTCTTTTATCCTTATACGTCCTATTACTTCCTTTGTTCTCTCAGATTATTCGACTAGCAGAGTAGGAAAACGTAAAAATAAAACAGAAGCGAATCCACTTCTGTAGTCCTTCTCTGTTCCAGCGCTTTAAGCGGCTCCGGTTTTTTTTCTTTCGTTTTTCTTAGAAGCCATGCACACAAACGCTTCTACACCGCCCTCCCCTCCATCACCGACGGCGCAGACGCGGCAGGGGCCGTCGTCAATCAACTTCTACACGTCCACCTCCACCTCGTCCTCCACGACTGCCACCTCGTCTCTCTCTGCCGCTGCCGCTGGTCGCGGGCTGATCATGGAAGGCACGGTGACGACAGCACTGTTGCGCGTACCGCTGCCGAGTGCCGACACCGCAACTGCCTCGACCACCCAAAGCTGCGAGGTGGAACGAAACACAACCGGGCAGGAGGTGCCACTACCGCCGCCATCGAAGGAGGATGCGCGTGCACGCCGTGCACCACGGGCCTTGTCATCGTCGGTGCTGCGCGCGGCAACGTCGGTGCCTGTCACGTCGTGCATCACCTCCCCCTCTGCCTTCACACCACCCTCCACGAACTCCATCTCCGCCGCTGCAGAAGGGCGACAAGCAGCTTTAAGGAGAGACACCACGACGACGACGATCGTCACGACGACGCAGGCTGTGCAGACAGAGGACGGCACCTGCGAGAGCATCGATGCGCAGGTCAAACAGCAACAGCAGCAGACGCATTCGCAGTATTCACCCTCGTCCATGCGGATGTTCACGAGCTTCGCTGCCACCGCCGGCTACAGCCTCAGCAGCCACTCGTACGGCGTCAGCTCCAACCAGAGCGCCATCACCCCGAAAACAACCACGCACACCGGCGGCAGCAGTGAAGCACTCAACCAGACCACCACCACCACCACCTTATCCCCCACGGTGCTAAAGAGTACCACCGTCACTTCGCAGAGTTGCTCGAGCGGGTCTCCGTCGTCGGCGAAGGAGGCGGCGGAGGCGGAGGCGTGGATGGCTGGCCGATCCATGTCCCCCCACCGCTTAGTCTTCGCCAGCCCCACCTCCCTGCATCGATTTTCCTTCCACAGTGAGGAGGCCAACGGCAGTGGCCACGGCAGGTGGCAGCCGAACCACCAACGGCCTCATCGCAGTTTACAGCAGCAGCAGCAGCAGCAGCAACAATTAGGCGTTGCAGCGTCGTGGCCTCCACGGAGCGAGCCGGGCTCCCTCACGCGTGCAAAACAAGCAACGGGCCGTTCCTGTGGTGGAGAGCGGCGCTGTGACTTGTCGACCCACCCAATGGACCCCGATGCGCCACCTACGTCGCGGTACGTGGAGAGTGTTGTGACGCAGCACCGGTCACCGCAACAACCACCACCACCGCCGCTACTGCTGCACGTCCACGCGCCGTCGGCAAGTGCCACGGCAGCTGAAGCGAGCGCAGCTGCAGCGTCAGCGCTGTCCGCCCCGACGTCACCACAAAACATCATCGACATCGGTGCGGTGTGGCGGCGCGTCGAGGCGTCCGACACGTCGCTTATGGACGCAGACAGCGACGCGAGCAGCTGCGACGACGGCGCGACGCTGGACGAGTGCGCGGTGCTGCACCGCATGGCGACCAGCAACTTTAAAACACTGATGGGCCACAGCAGCGCCGTCACGCCAGACGCGGGGCACAGGCGGGAGGTGGCCGCGATGATGGCCAATCTGTACAGGCGGAGCCTTTGCACGGGTGACGCAGAGGAGGACACGGATGCTACTACGACGTCTCCGAGTGCGGCAGAGAAGGAATTCGTGGCGGCTCAACAGGATCAAAAGCGACGCTACGAAGGCTTGAACACATCCCTCGCCGGGTCGAGTCACGTCACGCCTTTTCCACATCCGATGCCATCGGTCGAAGGCGGGGAAGGGGAGGTGCGAGGTGCTTTGCCCTCACCGCACCCGACACGTCGTGCGGCCTCTGCTACTCCGGCGAAAGATGACATCACCGCCCCCTCGGAATTGCCCTTGAGTGCCACACTTGGAAGCTTGCCCAGCGCGGCAGAGAACGCGCCAACGTCGGAGCAGCAACAACGGGCGTTGGCAAAGCTGGAGCGAGGCGTCTGCGGCTTGTCGAGGCCGGAGTGGAACCCGTCGCGGGTGTTGGCGCGTGCAGCCCCGCCGCTGCCGCCGGCTACCGTGACGGCGCTGCGTCGATTAACTGCGACGGCGGAGGAAGATCTGTACACACAAGCTCTGATGGAGGCGGCAATGGCGATGGCGGCAAAGCGGTAGCGAGATGGACAGAGTTTGTGTCGCACTTACGTTTCTCTCTCTCATTCTCTCCGGTTTAGATTCTTGGGGTACTTTTTTTTTTCCTCACCCCGCTTTACAAAATGTGTTCCTTTACCGGTGTCGTTCTCCAGATTGCTTTAGCAGACGGAAAGAGTATCGGTGGGGCTCACATGTATTTATGTGTGTTTTAATTTCCTCTTTTTTTCTGTTTAAAGTGTGCACGGGTACCTTTGCTTTTCAGTGAGTGTTGACGTACAGTTTGTGGGTGAGCACGCAGTACCGTGCCTCTTCGTCTCGCACTCCCTTCTTCATTCGCCTTTTTCTTTTTCTCTTTCTCTGTGTGCGTGTGCCTGTCTGCTCGTGTACCTTGTAAGACTACCTGCGTACATGATTGCTTGGCTTTTCTTTTTTTACATCCATTGATTTCGCTTCTCGTGTAGGATTACTTCGTCCATGTGATTCAGGGCACCTTTTTCTTTCTTCTCTTCTCTATTTGTGCTTACTATTTGGTGTACTAGAGTTGGAACAGCAGCGAAGATACAAAAAACGTCTATTCTCGCTTTCCTTCCTCACGGTTCTTGTGCTCTCTCTTCCCTTTTCCCTTTTTCTTCCTCGCTTTCATCCTGTCTCCGTGCTCTTGGTACAAAGGCGACAACAAAAAGAGACTCGTGTGCATGCAACGGTGTACCTCTTGGTCACTCCAGCTGGTCCGCGAAACTTGCCTTCACTCGCACGCCTTTTGTTTTTTCCTTCTTCCTTTATTCGTTGCATTGTCGAATTTTTTTTTTTTTCGATCGACGTGCTCGAAGCTTGTCCCTTCTTTGCATCTCCTCTCTTTGTTTTCGTTCCACTTCCCCTCTTTTTTTCTGTTTTGCTTCCCCATTGTGCTCTCCATTTTCCTCTGCTTTCAAAAGCCCTTTTCCATTCTTTTTCTATTCGCACTGCTTGCCTGGGGGCAAAAAAGCACCGACTGTATTTGTCGCCTATTGGATCCTATTGTGAGCATACACATTGGCGCAGTGCGGGATGCTCTTCTCTTTTTTTTCTCTCTTCTCTCTTTTTGTTTCAGTCAGACACTTCAGCGGTAGCGATTGGTTCAAGGAGTTGTGAAGCAGAGGGGAAATCCACGAATGTGCTCATGGGCACCGAAGCAAAGGGCCACACCAAAGTCTGCTTTCGTCTTTTTCCCCGGTTGCAAAAAAAAGCGAAAAAGTGAAAAGTGAAACAAGAAGGCGACGATTTGTTGAGTTCTCTTTCTGAGAATTGCTCAGCGAAGTTTCATTGAAGGTTCGATGAATGCTTCTCTTTATTTATTTTTTTTTAAGTATCCATTTCTTTTCTCCGTTACGACCGCGTCTTCCATTCACCCTCTTTTCCTTCTATTCTGTTCTTTTCATCAACTTTCTTGTGCACAAACAATCGTTGCTTTTTTAAATTTTCCCACTTTCTTTTTACCTTCTCCGTTCTGCTTCGTGATGCAGCTTGCGTTTCTCCATTTTTCTTTAATCATTCGCTCTTTTTTTTTTCTTCCTTTGTTTCGCTCTCCCCTTTTTTTTGACCTTAACAATTCATTAGAGGTTCTGCATAAGGTCGTCGTTGACGTTCACCACGAACCTACTGACAAATAAGAATAAGCTGAGCTGGAATGAGCAGTTAGCCACCCTTCGTACGTTTTAATTAAGACAGTAGCAGTGAGAAGAGCGCTCCTGGCGTTAATCACTTTCACCCTCGTGTGAAAAAGAAGAAAGGAATAAACAAAAAAGAAAATGTAAGTAGTATCGTCAACAGTTCATGAAGGGATGGTGCATGTTCTGTCAGAGCACATGCAGAGCCTGAACACGCGTGTGTAAAGCAGCTTATTATTGTTATGTTTTTTATTTTGCTCTTTCTTTCTTCACTCGTGACATTTCTTCGGAAAATTGTCAGTGTGTTTACTGGAGCACGCGGAGCGCGTTGGCGGTTCATTGGGTGCTGTTAGATGGGCTACCGTTGGTGGGAAGGGTAGCGGGCGAGTCCTCTGCTACGAAGTTCACCTGCGTGACGTTCGGCTCCTTCTTTCTTCTCTGCTGCACGTCTTTCGACACTCCTCCTCTCGTTTCCATCTTCTGTTTTTCTCAACGTCTTTCTTTCTCTACATCCATCTATTCCTATCCTTCACTCCCGCTCTGCACCGTGAATGAACGCGCACACACGCACACACGTAGATAACTATATATGTAATTTCCACTAATTCAAAGAAATCTCATTTCAAATACCTTTTTTTTATAAAGTTCAACCGCCGTACTGTTATTTTATTCCCTTTTTCCCGCTCAACGATCGTACTTTTCTTCACATTTTCCTACTCTGGCTTTTTCCGATTTCTTTTTCAGAAACGTAAAAAAGGTATCAGAGGCACGCGAAAAAGGAGAAAAAAAGAAGTAAAATCAAATATTTACTTAGTCACCTCCTGTTTCAAACCTGCAAGGAAGAAAGGAAAAAAAACCTCACCCGTGCGATACTTCGTAGAGAATTGTTTGCTGTCAGTTCGTTCGCAAGAAAAAAAAAGCAAAACACAGGGCTGACAGGTTATATCCACTTTGTCTAGCTCCCACGTTGTTGTGAACTTCAGCTGCTCGTCATCTTTTTTTTTTACTTGCCTCTGTCCCTCGCATTTGAGAATTTTTTGTTCTCTCTCTTTCCTCTCCAGGTCGGCACGTGTTTCCGTACCGTAGCCCCTTTCTCTTTCTTCTTTTGTTGCCTGTATTCCCGACAAGCCTGGCAGTAGCTGTCTCTCTATTGCTTCCTCTTGTACCCCGGTGCATACTAAACAACAAAGAAAGTTCATTTTGTTTTTATTTTCTCTTTTTTTTCTTTATAAAAGTTATTCACGTTATATAAAAGTGCTTGCCGTGTTTTCGTCCCCTCCCCTCCGTGAGTTTCGTTTGATGATTTTCACCAGCCTGTAGCTTTTTCCGTTTTCATTTCTCCTTCTTTTTTTTGCTTTCTAGCTCCTGACTGCGCTGGTAGTTTAAAAAACGCAAAGTGACAATTATATATATTATTTATTTTGCTCTTCTTCCTCCCCAGCTCTTTTTTTTTGATTTCTCTTTTTTTTTAACACCGCCTGTTTTTCTTCGCTGGCTTTGTTTACGATTCGTGAGAACCTTCTCTCTTTTTGTCTTCTCTTTTTTCCTCCTTCCGCTAAGCTCTTTCATCTTTTAGTTTTTCTCTCTTCGCTCTGCCGTCACGTTTTCTGGTTCTCCCCGAAGACAACGACAACAACAACAACAAAAAGGTTCGCAATAACATACACCGTTGCGGATCGCCCAGTGAAAACTAAACTCATAGAAGCAGAGAACGTTAGAAAAAGGAAATCTGTTATTGCACTCAAGGTGAAGAGGCGCTCTCGACAGTGGAGCCACCAAAGAAATCGTAGTACCAAGCGATTCATCAAAAAAAAAAAAAGAAACGCACACGATGAGCACCTGGTCGGAGCTCGTTCAGCAGATGCACACTTGCACGTCCGATCAGACGTCGACGTCACCCACCTCCACCCCCACCCAGCCAACGCAGCACCCGCTGGCTCACGACACCATAGCCAGCACTGTTACCAGCAAGGAGGGGATGCCGGGCAACAACACCACCGGGTCGAGCCTCAGCGCGGTGTCGCGTGAGATGGAGCTCTCCGGCTGCCACGTGGGGGATGCCGGCGCCTACACGGACGACGTCTCCCCCTTCAGCACCGGCTTTCTGCTCTCCAACGATGAGGCAACGCTCGGCCTTCCCTCTCCAGCCACCACCGCCGCCACGAGCCTGCTGCACGTCACGGCAATGAACAACAGCGTGACGACCACCCACGATCCCTGCACGACCACAAACACGAACACGAACACGAACACGCACACCGGCGCGATGGGCTGCGGCGCGGCAAGCGGCACTTCCTTTGGGAACGTAGCGGGTGAGGTGGTGTCCAACACATCCCTCTCGGTGTTGCACACCGCCGTCGCGGCAGTCTCGGACGCGCCGCCGGCAGCCGTGGTGGCGGACGTCAACTGCCACGAGGTGCGTGGGCTGGACGGTAGCTCGCTGGCCACGCCCATCCCCTCCGCCACGACGCCGCCTCTCCCTCCTCTTGCCGAAAATACGGATGTGCAACATCACCACCACGCACGCACGTACGCATCAGCGAAGGCGTCAGCCACTGCACCCAAAACCACCATCACCACCACCACCACCACCACCCGTGCACCGCTGCGTCTGCATTGGTGCTGCGCTGCACATTGGCGTGCCATCCGCCGGATGGAGCGCGGCGTGCAGGCGCCGCTGTTGACAATCACCACGACGACTGCTGCTGCTGCGACTGCGGCGGACGACGGCGACGACGGCGCACGTGGTGGTGCGGTGGTGGTGACCGTGGCGCAGGATGCGTACTGCGTGCCTGCCCTGGTGAAGCGACCCCGCCAGGATCGTCGCAGCTCGCTGCACGCCGACGACGCGGATCGCATGACGTTCACCACCGTCGAGGACGAGCAGGCGAAGGTGTTCGAGTCGACGCGGCTGTCGCACGGTCACGCCTCGGTTCCCTCCCTTCACCTCAGCTCCGTGCGTGACGATGGCGCTGCGCGGCCGCAGGTGCCTGTCTGTGTGTTGCCTGCGTGCCTCGACCTCACGACCGTGCCGCAGCCCACCACGCAGCCGTGCTGTGAGTTCTGTGGTTCCGCGCTGGACGTGACCGGCGCCGCGGAACTGCATGTGTCATTGGAGCAGCAGCAGCAGCAGCAGCAACAGCAACAGCAGCTGGAGGCATCGGTGTCGTCTCCAACGCGGCTGCGTCGTGTGACGAGTCGTGCTGCCGGTGTTGTGTCCCCACCGCCGCGTCGCTCCTCGGGGCACCACGTGTTGGTCCGCCCGCATCTACTCTCCGCAGACTGCAACCGCTGCAGCAGCCGCAGCCGCAGCCGCAGCAACAACCACACCATTACCACCACGTCGGCGCGTGTGCACCAGCATGTGGTGGGGACAGGTACGTCGTCGAAGCTGCCGCAGCCGCTGATCGCGTCCGTGAACATGACGCACTTTTCCAACATGACCAGCATGTCGAACCGCATGCCGCTGTCGTCATCCAGCTCGTCGCTGAGCCTCGACCGTGCGGAGAGCCTGTACGCTGGAGCCGTGGCGGCTGCAGAGGCGTCGAGTCTACGCGACGCGGCGATGATGGCCGCTGTGGCGATGTTCTAAGTCGTGTAGAAAAGCGAAAGAGAAAGAATCTGCCACTCATCCAAACATACACACACACATCACACACACACACACACAGAAGCGCACTCCAGGCAGAGAGGTTTTATAAGGTGGCAAAATACAAAGCCATGTGTGCGTAGAGGAAAGCAGTGCGGACCACGGCATCGCTACGACGCTATTGCTTTCCTGCTGTTCTTTTAACTGTCGATACGACGGTTCTCTCTCTATTTTTTTTTTACTCCGCTTTTCTCTTTGTGTCTCATATTGCTTGAAAGCGCAATAGGTTCTGCACAACACCGTTTTTTTTTTTGAGTTCCTTTCCTCTCTTATTACTATTTTTTTTTTACATATAATTTCTTTGTGTGCACCAATGTCGTCCTCTATTTTTTTTTTACTTTTTATAGCTTCTACTATTCCCCCCCTTTTTCCTTTTAATGCTATATCAACTACTATACATACGTGCGGCTGATCGCTTTCTAAACGTGATCAAACATTTGAGAAGGACGTCCTCTAAACGGTTCACCTCCATCTGTGCTATGGATTTTCTTTGTTTTCGCTTTTTCTTTTTCGGTTCATACATAAGCCTTTTTCTGGACTGGTTTTTTTTTTCAGTGTTTCTGTTCTTTGCCAATTTCTTCGTCTTATCAAATGTGCCTTTGTGGGCTTAGCACGTTTACACTTTTCACTGAAAGGAATGTTGTTGTTTCTTCACGCTCTCCATCTTTTTTTTTTCTTCTTCTCTTTTCAGCTTCATTTTCTTTTCTCGATATCCACGGTGCTATTTATTTTTTTTTTGGCTCCCCACTTTGTTTACTGCCCCTTCCGCTTTCTGCTTCAGGTCTTGTATACACTTTCGTTACATCGTCATTTTACAACGTGGAAAAAACGGGATCTGCACGTCCTTTTCTTCTTTCTTTTCCACTCTCCTGTACGAGCGAAAGCACTGAGGGTCTCAGAGGAGAGAAATGAAGCTGTGCTTTTTCTACTTTCCCTAATTATTATTACTATTATTTGTTTGATTGTTATTGTTTCTTTTCACCTCGCTAGCTTTTTTTCTTTCTTTTCTTCATTTCCAATCGTGGTTCCGTCGCTCTATCCTCCCCTTATAATTGCCTACGTCCTCTCTTTTTTAGCGATTGCAACGCAATAAGAGTTGTGTCGCTTGTCTGGATTCGTGCGCTCTGAACTACCCTTTTTTTTCTTTCAAAAGCTGGAATTCAGTTGTGTCGTCTATCCCTTTTTCTTTTCTTTATCGTTTTGTGAGCTTCTTTCGAACTCATTTAAATCTGCGAGAAGAGACAAGGAGAGCGACGGGGGTGCACAAGGCTTGCAGCAGCAACGCGTTGTTTTCTCCTCTCACTTTTCAGCTTCTTCCTGTGCTTGAATGCAAATCCTTTTTTTTTCTCTATACGCACCTCGTTTACCACCGCATCGCGTGCATGTGTATACGCTGCTTCAGCAACTGAAGCGCACATCCATGCCATCTATATGTGCCGTACACAATCAAAAAAAAGCCTTTTTTTTGTTTCCACTCCCCTCTTTTTTTTCTTTTCTGTTCACTGTTTCGAAATGAAACCGGAGAAGGAGTGACTGTTATGAATGCGAGAAAGCGAGGAAAGAAAGAAAGAGAGGAAAACGATGAAAGAGCAGGATGAGGGAACTCGCGTAGAGTTCTGCAGTTTCCCCCCCCTTTTCCGTCCACCGCTCTGTTTTTTTTCTTTCACTCTAATTTTTCTCTGCGTTACTCTATACCCAATTTATTGTGTTATCGTTTGTTCTGACTGTTTGTCTTCTTTGCTCTATTCCTCCTCTGTAATGTCACTTACAAAGACGTGAACAGCGTACGGGAGGGAAAAAAGGCTTTTTTTTTCTCTGTCAGGCACAGCTTTTTTGTTTTTTGTTTCTTTCAGTGCAAACGTTTTGTTTTTCTTTCCTCTTTCTAACTTGTTTTTCTTTCATGCACTACTCTTTCTGTACGGGGGCGTCATACACATGCGTACCTCTGCGATTGCACTAGATCTTCTTTGCTTTCTCTTTTCCTTCCTCTCCCCCTTTTTTTTTCATAGACAGACAAGCAAAAACGCACTTCGACACACGTACACGCACGCAATCGATTCCGTTCACGTCGGCAAAAAAGAAAAAAATAAAAGTCAAGTAAATAAAAGAAAAAAACTTGCCATTCAGCGAAAAATCGTAGCGTCATCAATTTATACAAACACACACTTTACAAGAATTACTCCTTATTTTCTTTATTTGGGTGAGTTCTTCATTTTTTTTCTTTTCTTCTTTTTCCTTTTAAAAAGCTCGAGGTTTCCTTTGTAGCAACGATTACTTCTTCCTCCTTTTTCTATATCTATATGTTTATTACTCTTCATTTTCTTTTTCCGGCCCTGCGCTCGCTTCCCAGGCTAATTTCTTGCTGATGCGAACTTTTGTTTTGCACCACTCCTTCTTTTATAAATGTAATCACCGTTAGTAACAATAATAATGCAGATGACCATGTAGCCTCTTGCGAGCATGTATTTATATATTTTTGTTTTTATTTCATGAAAAAAGAAAAAAAGGTTTCGCTCTCTTATTCCAAGCACTTTTTCCCCCCTTTTCCCTTCTTCTTCACCGTTTCTTTTTTGTTTTAGAGCACTCGAGCTGTTGCCCCTGAACGTAAGAAGCTCTAATAGAAGTTACAAAATTCAGAGGACTTTCTGTTTGTTTTATGATAGGATCACAAAAAAAAAACGAAAGCTTTCTTTTTCTTTTTTTTGTTCAAGATGTGCACTACTCAATAGGGTGAGGTTTGGCGGAACGATGCGAGGTGCTTCTCTCGTCTCTCACACCTTTTGCCTCTTTTTTTTTCCTCTCTCTAGTACGCTGCAAAGATAAACGTAGCGAAAATTTGAGAACAAAAAAACGCTATCGTCTCCTCACCCCGCAAAGCCCTCTATTTCTTTTCTTTTCATTTTCCCTTTTTATACTCCGCGCTCCAAAGTGAGATGAATAAATACTAGATCTGTATGCGAGAGAGAGATGCACATCTCAGTCACTTTGCTTTTCTTTTTTTTTTATCTAAAATCTGTGTTTCTATACTTAATGCAACGAGAGATACCAGGGACATCGATCCCCTTGTGCATTTTCCCCTGCTTTCTCCCTTTCAATTACAATCGTTTTTCTATACTATCAGCGATTCCCTCTCGTTCCATCGTTTCTTGGTTTATACACTTCTCGTACCTCCTTTTTCAGTGACGCCATCTTCTGGATACACACCCGCCCTCAGAAAAACAAGAGCATGCAAACAACCTTCATAGCAGTTCACTGCTGGACGCACAGTTCGTCAAATCGACAACTTAAAAAAAAAGGAGAAGGAAAAAGAAGCAGAATTGAAAAGGCTTAGTGATCGTGATGCTCTTTTTTTTTTATTTAGTTGTTATAACGACAGTTTTGTTTGGCCTATTCTTTCCATCTTCCTTTTTTTTCACCTCTTGTGATGGCCAACACTAAAAGAAAAAAAACACACACACGAAAGCTATCCCTTTTTCATTTCTCTTCCTCCTTCATCGACTTTTCTCATGTCGCTTTTGGAGCTCTAGTGTCTTCTACTTCTTCTCTATTATTATTATTATTATACGAAGAAGCTCTTGAGGGTTTTTATTCGCTTTCTTTTTCTTGTCAGTTGACGTCGTTGAAGGAGGCTTCGGTTTATTGTGCTTGTCTCACCTCCAAAGTGCGCTTACACAGACACACACACACACGCAAAAAAAAAAGGTCTTTTGCGAGATTCTTTTGCTCTTTTTTTTTGTTTCACATTTTCTGTCTGTGTTTTGAGCTCTTCCGTTGCGATTCCGTCGATCTGTTTTGATCGAGAGATAATTAATACTCGTGTTACGTTTCGTATATATTTTCCATCCTTCTTTACTTCCCCCCTTTTTCTATACGGACAATTACTCTTTCCTCCTTCCTTTCCACTGTCGCTTGTACGCTTTTCATTGATTCTGCTTTTATGGCCGGGTTCGAACTCGGAAAGCGCAATCCACCGTAAAGTACGAAAATAACTGCGTTCGCACAACGCAACCACAGCAACAAACAACAACAGAAGGAATCTTAAATAATAATAATTTTTTAACACGATTTTTATTTCAAAAGAATATCAACGGATAAAGTGCTTTACATACGCACAATACCCACGAAAAGAGAGAAGGAGAGAAGCTCTGTGCACTGCCACGCAGCTGAGGAATCGGTGTTGAGCTACACAGACCACTGTTCAAACAATGAACAAGTTTGTCTTTATTCTCCCTTTTTCCTTTTTCTTCACCGCCTAAGCTTCTTTATCTTTTTTTTTTGTTCTCGCCTTCTCTCACTTTGGTCGCCAGTTTCCTCTGCCCTTTTTATTTCCATTGGAGATAATCGATTTACCCGTGTTACGTTTCCTGTCCTTTTTTTTTGTTTTCACACGTTTCTGTTTTTGTTCTCGCATGCATAAGTAGGAGTGTTCATTCCGCGCAGTCTCTTCTCCGGTTTACTCCGCAGAAGAGAGAGACAACTGTGTCTTTGAATGCTACTGCTTTCCCTTCTCTATCTTATTTTTTTTTTACTTTTTTGAAGGTTTCATCGGCCTTTTTCCAGTTGAATTACGGTCGTATGATCTCTTTTTGGTTTTATCTCTTTCTTTCTTTTCTTTTTTATTGTTCTTGCTGATGTTGCTCATCAAAACAGGGCCATCTCTACTGTCCGCTACCCTGATCACTGTAGGCCGCATACTATCACTTCAACAAAACGATTTTTTTTTTGATGTTATCGTTTCTCGTCGCTCCAATCGCTTAGACGGAGCCTGCAGGTTCCGCTCCAAAAAAAAAAAAGTAAAGCGCGTGCACTACACAACGCCTCATCCTTTTCCTTATTTTGGTTGCGTATTCTGAATTTTTTTTTTTGTGTATGTTATTGTTTCAGTTACTTCCCTCCTTGTTTCGTTTTCCGAAAGGGAAAAAAAAATAATCTACAAAATGTAAGTTCTCTTCCCACTAATATACAAAAGAACGCACTATCTCCCTCTGTCAATCTGCCCCCTGTTTTCTTCTAGGCGCGCTTGCGTGTTTTTCTTGCCATGACGCGGAGACGGTTGCTTTCACCTTGTTTCTCGTTTATCTTTTTCTTCCTACAGTTCTGAGCAGGTAAACTGTATTGATAGAAATAAACACAAAACCACCTCTCTTGTTTTCTTTTTTTTTTTTGCTTCCTATACAATCCTTTTTTTTTCTCCTCTGTCAGTTCTGTTCACCTATTTGGAGTGCGGAGGTGTTCTTCAGCCGCCTTCTCCTACGTATACACCACAACCGTGAAAACAAAAAAACCAAACAAACAAACAAACAAAGGAAGCAGCGCTTTAAAAAAAAGAAAGAAAAAAGAAAATGCCGAAAGAGCTGAGCAGAAACGTCAAGCGATGCCAGCACGGAGGTGTGTAGGGTTTTTGTACTGCAATGCCTGCACGCTTTCGTGCAGTCGAAAAAAACCTATGCGCATCTCTTTCCCCATGCTGCTTTTCTCATTTGCCGACTCGTGCTCGCTCTCTCTATGACAGCAAATGCGCGTTGTCGTGTGCAGAGTGCGTCTTCTGCGAGACCAGCATTGATCCTCTAAACAACAGCAACAACAAAGGTGACTGTATTTGCAGCTGAAGTGAATGCAGAGCAACCCTCGCAACTGATTGGTTCACTACCCCCACCATCGGCATTATTTTTTTTTTTATATCTACTCTCCTTTCCACCTGTACCTCTTTCTCATCTCCACCGCCTTTTCAAAACTTTTCTCTCTGACCAAAAAAAAAAAAACCGCACCAACCGCACACCATGCCTTCACTACGCATTTCTCTGTGTTGTACGGCAACACACTCATTGCTCACTTCCAATTGCCCATACAACATTCGTCATCTTTCGAGGTAGAGGCATACTAAGACAGCATCAAAAAATAAAAATATCTTTTTTTTCTCTCGTTCCCAAGCACACACGCACACGCACACACACACAAGCACATTTATATCTTCCATTCATCGCCGGAAGTGTTTAACAAGCGAGGGAAGACGTGCCTCTCGCTTTTCTTTTTTCCTTCCCCCCCCCTCCCCTCCCCTCTCTCTTAGGCAATCACAAGGACGGGTGTATTTGCTGATAGTGGCCAGTGAAGAAAAAAAAAATAAACAGAACAAAACAAAAGAGCAGCAGCGAAGAAGGGTGGTCTCTGTGTGCTTTCGTGCGTTCTTTTTTCTTTCTTTCTTCGTGTGAGGGCATCTATTGCGCTCCTTGCTCTTGTGTGTTGTCTTACTGCTTGCTTCCCCTCCCCTGTCACGCTTCACTTGTGTCGACTCTGCGCATTTATTAGAGGCGATCCAGTGAGGATTCCCTTTGTCGACGGAGAGACGAAATAGAGCAACACAAATCCACACGTACACACAGAGGCACGACTGCCCTTTACCAGCAACTATAAACGGAACGTGGAGACAAAAGAGTGCTGCTTTAAAAAAATAAAACATAGTTTTCATTTATCACAAGTGTATTTTCATCCTTCTTTTCTTTTACCCTTCTGCTTCCCTTTCGTCCTCTCACTACTGTTATTGCCAGCCGACTCATTTTCTTTTTCTTTTTTTCCTCCCCCAGCTGTGAAGGAGTTGAGAAGGTGAAGAAGCACCCTCTTGTCACCCTCTTTTACTCTGGAATCCTTGTTTAGAGGAGTACCGGTTGGCAAACAGCGAGGGAAGTGGAAAGGTGCAGAACTATCCAAAAAAAAAAGAGAATAGCAGAGCAACTCATAGAGCAGGCTGCAGACCGTTTTTCTTTTCTTTCGAGAGACAAATACAGAAGACTAACGACCGAGTCGGAAAGAAAACCGCAAAGAAGAAATACATCGTATTACACTCTAAAGATCCACCTGGCTCAGCCTTTTTTTTTCACTCTTTTCATTGTTTTCTTTTGTTTTCTTGCACGGATTTCTGAGCTGCGCTGCACACGCACGCACGCATACACGCACACGCGATGATGCCGTACACAAACTCCTGTCCATCACACGTTGAACCGCTGCCACAGTTTCCAGAGCGTACCTTGCCAGTAGCATCACCGCCCGCCTTCGCCGCCGGCTCCTTCAGCCCTCTCTTCCTCACGGAGATCGATGAAAACGTTCCATTGCCGCGCCATCACCGTCAGCATCACTCCTCGTCTTTTGCCTCCCCTCTCTCCCTCATGCTGGCGCCAGGCCCGGCGCACGATGGATGTCCGCACTACCCAACCAAAGCGCTTGACGCGCAACAACAGCCTCGTGAGGTGCTGGCGGAGGTGATGACGGATGCCGCGGGACCACGCCGGACAGCCGGTGCCCCTTTCGACAACGCCGTGGCGTGCAAGCAAGGCAGTGCCACGTCGACCGGCACCGGCTACAAAAGCAACACGGCTGCGGTGCAAGACGAGACGGCGTCTACGCTGCCCTGCGTGGGTGATGCACCGAACAGCGCCGCCTGGCTGTCGTCCACGCAGCCCCACGACTCGAGCGTGTGCGGCCAGATCGGCGACAAGGACGGGACAGCGGTGGCTGCAGCAGAGAAAACGGTGAGCTGCGCACGGGCCTTGTTTGCGGTCACGAAGGTGGCGGGTGGCGGTGGTGGCGACGACGGACCACTGCCCCACACCCCGCGGGGAATCAGCAGGGCTTCCGTGGACGTCACGGCCGTCGGCCACCACAGCACCCTCAGCGACGATGCGTCCAGCGAGAGTTGGAGCAGCGGCGGTGGTGGTGCGGCAGCGAGGACGACGGCATCCTCCATCTCACTGCTGCTGCGCACCCCGTCTCGTGTGGCAGAGACGCAATGCCTTCACGAGCACCAAAGCTCGTTGCCGTTTGAGGAGGACGCGGTGAGGGCGGGTGGACTGTGGCAGGCGTGTAGCGCCGTCGAGCTGTTCGCCACGCCAGCGGCGAAGCTGGTGCGCGAGGGTGATGGGCTGCAGAGTGAGAAGGGCAGCGTGTTCCGCTCCGCCGCCGGCTCCTTTCCCCCGTCTCACGCGGGACGTCGTCGCCACTCGAGTTCCACCGAGCTCGCGCGTC
>AUXI01000482.1:0-18889 GCA_000482105.1 Crithidia acanthocephali | reverse complement strand
AGTTCTTGTTGTTCAGCGACGGCCGCCCGTGGAAGCTCTCCGACTCCGCCATCAGCTCCGTGCTCAGCGCGTTGTCCATGTTCACAACGCCCATGATCGTCTGCGCCGCAAGGATCAGCAGCAGCACGCCGATCTCGCGGCTCAGCATGCGCTGGCTTGGCCGCGGTGCAACGCCGCACTCGCGCGCACCGCGGCGAGGCGACGCCTCCACGGCAGTCGCGTTGGTCCTCCGCATCGTGTCACTTGCAGCCTCGGCGGTCGCGCAGAGGTTAGCGGGTGCAGCGAAAACGGGAGAGGAAGAGCAGGCGGGGGTGAAAAGGGCTGGGGTGGTGTGAGCACTGCAGGTCGAAGGAAACGCAAGACGGGTGGTGCGTGCGGTGTGTTCGTGTGTGTGGTCAGTGGTAGTGTTTGTGTGCGTGTGTCCGTGTGGCTTCACGCGCGTGGTGAGAGTTGGCGGTGAAATAGTGCGAAAGGGCAAGGAAGCTGGGAAACCTGCGGCGGATGTGTGGGTGTGGCAGCGTGAGAAAGTAGTCGGGGAAGAAGGAGCAGATAAGAGTTGTGTAGTGAGAACGAGCACATCGGAGGTTTAGATGCAATCGATTAGGTTTAAACAGGCACGGTCCTCTGTGAGTTATCGGCAAAGAAAGCGGTCCGCGCAGCAGGTTTATGCTTCTCTGGTCTTTGATCAAGAATGGAACGTAGCAACTCATCAACGGTTCCTAGCGCAGATCATGTCATGTCCAGGTTGCTGGTGCAGACCAAATGCCATACGAAGATGAGAGCCGGTGTGAGAATGAGATGCGTGCACAATACATCTACTACAGGACGTGTTGAACAGCGTTGAGATGAATGATTATATCATCGTTGTGAACACTACAAAGTCCCATACGCAAGCCAACAAAAGCACAACCAAAGAGAAATAACACGTCTTAGGCGAAAGCAAACACGCTGTCGCAACACCTCGCCGCAGTGAACCGCGCAAGAGCGGCACACATTGTTGGAAACGCTTCCCTTCAGTAGCGGGGCTGAATCAAATCCAACACCTCCTTCCCTGGCATGCTGTGGAGGCTGCGCTCCCCGCGCAACGCTTCTTCCGTCTCCTCCGCGAGGTAACCGCCGCTCTGTCCGCAGTCCGAGATCCAAGCACGGCTCACCGGCGTACCGCACCGCGAACCGCAAACCTGCGCAATCTGGTTGACGATGTCCCAGCCTTCGAGTACTTGACCTACAACCACAAACTTGCGGTCCAGCTGCTCATTTCGGCCTAAGTTGAAGAAAAACTGCGAGCCATTCTGATTGGGTCCGCTGTGCGCCATGCCGACCGTCCCAGGGAGGTGCTTTCCTGCCTTGCCCTCAAACGACTCGTCAGGAAATGGGTAGCCAAAGACGCTAACATTGCTGCGGCCGTCCTTGGTGAGAATATCACCTCCTTGCACCACAAAGCCTGGAATGATCCGATGGAACGGAACACCCTTGAAATACAAAGGGCACTGGCTAAACCCACGCTCCCCTGTGCAGAGTGAACGGAAGTTCTCGCTTGTTTTGGGAAGGACCTCTCTGAAAAGCTCAAGCGACACTCGTCCAAGTGCGTCGCCCTCTACTGTGATGTCGAAGTAAACGACTGGGTTGGTGGCTACGGGTGCGTACGGCATGTACAGCGCCGCGCGCCTTGACTGCAACGCGAAGCGTGAGATCCGCCACATTGCTTGCGTCTTGCACGCGTGTCTTCTTTCACACTGTGTACTAGAAACAACAATAAAAAAAGGTGTGCAGCTTGTTCGCTGGTATCGGTAACGCAAGCAGTTGGCTATAGGAGAGTACAACAGAGGCTCTTTGCGGAGATAAACCCGTGCTAGCAGTGAAACTTGCAGGTGTATTAAAGCGGCAAATGCGAAAACAGAAAGATGCAGATAAAAAAAAGAAGCAGGTAGTGAGAAACAAGAAGGACACTGTGTTTGTGAGGAAAAAATGAAGGAAAATGCCTACTTGCGAGGAAAGCTGATCACAACACTTGGGACAGGCTCAAGCTGCTGACAGCTGTGAAACAGGGGAAATGGAGCTCATTAATGCATCGTGTTCATCTCCGTAATCTGCGCGAAACTCTCGAAAGAAGAGCTGCACTATAAGTGCATGCACAATCTTTTCGAAGTCGAAACAAGGAGTAGAGGAACTCCTCACTACTCGATCAGTCCAGCATGCTCAACGCAAAATGTTTGCATTTCTCACGTCTGAAAAATCGACAGTTTTCCCAGCAACGAGTTGCTAGAGAGCTGCTGTTGCTCACTGCCGTATAGCCCTTTATTTACTATTGATTTGATTTCATAGTTACTCTAACGAAATACCAGAAAAACAATCATTTATAGGTAGAGCCGAGTCATGACGACATCACCTTCACCTACAGTGTTACCTTCAAAACAAGAAAAATAAGATCGTACAGGAGGAAAAAAAAAGGTACCAAGTCATTCTCTCTTCCTTCCCCTTTTCCTACAGCGGTTGTGTGCTAGCCGATTTTGCTCGTGAGTGTAAGAAAACCTCGTGCTTCGAGCTGGACACGTGGCGTGGAAAAACAGGTAAAACCACTAAGAGACGGCCGTGGAGGGAATGAAAGGTTACATATATGAGAAAAGAAGACAAACCTAACAACGAAAACAGAGACTAGGCAAAAACAGAGAAAAAAGAAAGAAACAAAGACGCCTTTACTCACGGCCGTGACTCTGGAAGGCCACAGAAACAATGGTACTTTGATCAGCTAATCTATCAACGCGAAGAAAAGAATAGACACAACGACTTGTGCTGCCCTGTTGCATGAGCACCAATACTTTCTGTTGTTGACGTGGTACTGGGAACCTCCTTGTGTGCTAGCAGTGCTCACTGCAGCTTTGAAACGCCCGCCACGAATCGTGCGACGCACAGCCGCAGCTAGCTTTCTGGCTGTTTTGCAAGAGCGCCTGGAAAGGGCAAGTCGAGCTGTCTCATTTGAAACGAAAATGGAAAAACAGGGCTTTGACTTTCGGCTTTCAGTGTGTTCGAAAGGGAAAAGAGAAAATGAAGAGAAAGAGAGAGAACACCAAGAGCGGCGAACCAGACTGCCCAGTCGAGAGCCTCAACAACGCCTTTCTTGAAGGGAGGCTGAGCAACCGGTGCAGTGGTTTGCCGACGGAGAACACGTGCTTAGCAGCAGGCGGATGCCTTCTTCTTCTTCTCCTCCTTCTTGGTGTCCTTCTCCTTCGAGTCCTTCGTCTTCGAGGCCTCCTCCTTCTCCTTCTTCGCCTTCTCCTCGGCGGTCTTCTTTGCAGCCTCAGCCTTCGCGCGCTCCTCCTCCTCCTTGCGCTTGGCCTCAGCGCCCTCACCCTGGCGCCGGTCCTCTTCATCCTTTTCCTTCCGGGCAAGCTCCTGCGCGGCCGCCTCCTCCTTGCGGCGCTCGGCATCCGCGGCATCCAGCTTGCGGCGCTCGGCAAGGCGGTACACGCCTTCATCGCCGTAGAGGGCACGCATGAAGTCCTCGGCAGTGATGGCACCCTTGTTGTCGGCGTCTAAGGTGGTGAACAGAGCCTCCACCTCGTCCTCGGAGAGCGCACCGTCCTTGTTGCTGCTCTTGTTCATGATCTCCTCCAGGGATCCGCGAGTAATGACGCCGGCCGGCGCCACAACGACGACAGCCTTGGCCATGTCCTCCGCGGACATGAACGCGGATTGGTTCTTCTCGCACAGCGCGGCGAACTCCTCCGCAGTCATCTGGTCGGGGTACGTGCCACCGATGACGGCCTCGTTGACAGTAGGGGAGGAGAGGCAGTAGCCGGCCTCGAGGGCAGCCACGGTGATCATCTTGCGCGGGAGCACCTCCACGCCGTCCTCGCGCGTGACGTGGCGCTTCTCAAAGGCCTCGGTGGTCGAAATCGGCATGTTTATTGACGAATAAGGAGTGGACACGGATTTAATGAAGTGATCGCAATGGAAAGAAGAAGAAGAAAGGAGATGAAAGACGTGGCGCTTTCAGACAGATACACCGACGCAATGAACTTGAGAATATGTTTTGTTTCTTGGCATGGATGTCGATCAAGAAAGAAATTTAAGGTTCAGTGTTATGTTGTTGTTTTTTTTTTTTGCAAAGGAATGCAAAAACGTAGTCATAGATCACGTCAAGAAGGTAACAATGTGTGGCAGTGGTCGCACATAGAGGAACAAAAAAAATGGGGAGCAAAGGGAGAAGTAGAGAAGAGAAGAGTAGTAGTGTGGCTGTTTTGCGGCGGGGAGTGACGTAAATAATCGCACTTACCTACAGTGGGCAGCGTGTGCTTTCTTGAAGTTAACGCATTACAATCGAGATCAGTAAGTGTGTGAACGTTAAATTTAGACAGAAAGCGGACCGCAAGGGAAGGCACCGTCAGACTATTGCGTTCCCCCAGAGCGGACGCACATTTGTTTCTTTTCTGCACTGGCGTGCCGCTGATACACCACCTTCAGTAAAGAAGAAAAAAAAACGCGTAGGTTCTTCTTTCCGTTGCTGTTGCTATTGTTTACTAGAATAGAGCTGATAATTAAAAAATGTGAAATTTGCGCAGTACTTGCATGTACTGGCACTGACTCAGAGAGGTTCAGCTGAACGGGACGTAGAAATGTGGCCGCCCATATCACCTACGCGCCGAAAAACGGAGCCCATCTCGTTCGTGGAAGGGTTCATCTTGCTCGGATACAGCTTGTTTTTAAAAACAATCCAATCGAATTCATTATCAAAAGATCGGCCGCTGCCGTGTAATAGGC
Source organism: Crithidia acanthocephali (assembly GCA_000482105.1). Lineage (NCBI taxonomy): Eukaryota > Euglenozoa > Kinetoplastea > Trypanosomatida > Trypanosomatidae > Crithidia > Crithidia acanthocephali. The sequence goes on along the minus strand of AUXI01000482.1, from coordinate 14,128 downwards.
CACGAGACTGCTGCGCTTTAGAGCGGACGACACGTCCCTTCAATAGCGACGGTGCGGCCTCGAAATGCACATTTTCCAACTTCGCCTTCAGCATTTGAAGCTCAGAGTTGCCAGGGTAGAGCTCCACCCCTTTCTCTAAGATGCGTGTTGCACGCTCAAAGTCGTCTTGGAAGGCGGTCGCCGTTGCCCACAACGCATAGCCACGCCCGCCAGTCTTCTTGCTAGCTTCCAGCTGTGGTTCCAGTAATGCAGCCTGCCGCCCGTGAAACTCGGCTTCCCTGAACTGGCCGTTGAGAAGCGCAGCAGCTGAAGCATTGGCGTGTACCACGGAGTCCGTGTTGTCATCGTGTGAGAAGGTTAGTGACACCGACAGCAGAGAAAATGCACTTTCATAGTCCTTCTTCAGCACACAGCCTTCAGATAACGTGGTCAAAAGCCGCAGAAGGCATTTCTCATCGGGTGCCGTATACGCGTCAGGCGAGACATACGATCCGACAGCCTGGCCGAGCACTGCGGGTACGTCGTTACTTTTGACCTCGACGCTGCTGTTCTGCCCCTCACTCGACTCGATGGCGAGAGGCTCCTCAAACGCAATGCGAGCGAGTCTTCGGTGCGGTGTACTGCCACATTCATTCAAGGATTCGTTGTATTCGTACAAGTCATCCTTCAGTCGCTCTCGCAAGTTCGGCGATCCCAACGCAGCTCGGATAGCTAGCGGAGGAATTCGCACGTTCAGCTGCCTCTCGAACTTCGCTAAGGGTGTAGCATATGAGGCAACGCTCGACTCTACAGCACGGTAGCCGCGCGTTTGTTCACTGGCTGGTATTTCTTCCAGCTCCCGGAGCAGCTCTGATGCGGCGCTCTTCAGTTCGTCGAAAGGATTTTTGAGGAAGCAGCTCAGCCACTCTTCGACCTCCACAGGAACGTGCTGTTGTTGTACGTCGCAAGAAATTCGTCAAGACGAAACGGTCGCTCAATTCCAGTGGGAAAGCAGCCAAGCGTCCACCAGTACTTCATCACATACGGACCAGGTCCACGAGGACCGGGGAAGCGGTAAAGGTACATCGTCGGGTTCAAGGACATGTGCTTCTGGTGCTTCGACCCTGGGGCCCAGCTGCCACGCTGGTAGCTCAAGAGCGCGCACTGCCTCCGCAACATTTCAGCTCTCTCTTCGTGTTTCTCAAGCTGGGTAATACGTAAGCGAAGTACCAAAATCAAAACAGAAATGATAATCGGATTAATGAGCAGAAATACAAGAAGAAAACAGCCGACGAGGTGGGAAAGTTGGTAGAAGGTGATGAAAAAGATTTGATTACGCATTTTTAAGATAAATATGGAGCCCACACTTTGCATGACAACAAGAAGCCTTTGTATTGGGTGCTTGTTGTTGTGCAAAGAGCAAAAAAAAAAGGGAACATGACATTTAACTCACCGGTGATAACAGAAGAGAAACGGGAATGACAGGTTCAACTCTGTTCCAGAACACGCATCGGTAGCACTATTCAACCTTTTTCTTTGCAAATCTGCATTAATTATTTTTTCCATTTTCCAGTTTATTTGGTCATTTTTCTGCTAAGATGTGAGTGACACCACACGCTTACGAGGTATGGAGAAAGGAAAAGCCCGACCAAATCGTCTCAATCGCACTATAATCACCAGCAACACTTACAACAACGAGAAAAAAGCGAGGATACCGGCGAGCATGACAAAGCTCCGTACTTTAGTCGGAAAACCGCCGCAAAAGCTGAAGCCAGTTCAAGTACTCCTCCTGCTCATAGAAATATGTTTGTGCCATAATAAACTCAGCGAATGCGTTGTTGACGCCGCGCTCGTCTAAGTAGTCGAGGATCTCATCTGATAAGTCGTCGTCGAGTTCGTTCAGCATTGGGCCGCCGTATTTAGACCGTCGCATGCGCTGTGCTTCCCCGTTCGTCTGCGGAGCGGATGCGTTGTTGCGTAAAACAGCATCCCTTTCATAGCACGCCTTTGCCGTTTCAAAGGCTTCATTTGTGGGATGAATTATGAGTGCGTCCATAACCAGTTCCATGTCGATGGACGTGAGGCTGAACTCGAGCCCACCTTTGGGGTACCGCTGCTTCCGCATAAACAAACCGAAGTTGAGGTATTCTTGCTCCTCCCGTTCACCGTTGTCCATGCGGTACGTCCCCTCGTATTCTTTTGCTTCGATGAGTGTTATGACGTGCATTTCTTCTGCCCCGCATTGACGGATCTCAACGTTTTTCACTAGGTCTATGCGATTCAGCCCTACGGTGTGCTGAATCCTCCATCCCGCTGGCAACAGAGGCTTGGGTGGCAGAAAATCGCGCAGCCCTTCCTCGCGCTCTTCACGACGCGTCAAATGGTACAGTTTTCTGTGCCGCCGCGTTTCCGTGCGAGTCGCGCCTTCTGCTGTTGCGTTCGTGCTAGCGCAGCGCAGACCAAAGGCCGCCGTCTTTGAAAAAGAAGCCAACGACTTGCAACGAAGCATCATTGCCAACCCCAGTCGGTGGTACCAGAGAATGAGAGTAGAGAGCAGAATTCCGGGACAGTAGTAGGTGGAATTCACCAGCGTGCACGGAGCTACCTGGAGCAGCTGAGCTGTGAGAAGAGTTGGAAAAGGAAAGAGAAGAGAGAAGGCAGAGAAAGAACAAAGCACAGGTGGTTACACTCCTAAAAAAGCCTGACGCTGCTCAAGTTTTTCCATAGACAAAGAGGCCGTTCTCTTTTGCAAACACTTGTTGTTTTCGCGTTATCATTCAAGAGTGTGACATGGTCGACAAAACACTGCGACACCGGCGGTGGCGCGCATCGCAACTGCCAAAGATTGGCGATAGTGTCCTTCCCACAGCTGCATCACACAAAGGAAGGGATCCAGAGCTGAGGACGCGCTTTCTTAACGGAGTGAACAGGTGCTTGTATTGTTTTTCTGAGTTGAAAGCGGTGGCAGTTGAAGTTGTTCAGCCATTGCCCACATAGGTTTTGAGGTGTCTGATAACAGCAAGTACACCACTGAGCAGCGGACGCGCTCTTCTTGCAACCAGGGGCGTCCGGGGGCTGCCAAGTGGCGTGCATGAAGCTGCAGCTTGGTCACGCCGCAAATGAATGCAAAGGAAGTCTCAGATAGTTCAGGGCAAAGTGCTCTTAGTGAGCAAGAGTCCTTTTGCATGTGTAGAAAGAGCGGAGGAGGGAGGGGGGGGGGGGGAACCGGTGAGGAAGGACATCATGGTCTTTGAAAAAAGAAAGAAGAAATAGCTTGCAAAGACGGTGTGCATGAAAGAGATATCAGCTCGCTTGCTAAATGTGTTTGCAACCTTTCGTAGGCCTAGCTCCCGTGCACTTTCAAGAGTGGCGCACCGTCAACACGAACAAACAGAGCGCCTTCATTCGTTGTTGAAAGACTTTGGGGCGAGACGTTAAACCTCCGTTTCCGCCCCGCAGCGCCTATCCTCACTTATTATCCACAACAAGGATCGCGTTAACGGGCATTGGAAACTCTGCATCTTTCCTTCTTCCCCGCCGCTTGGTTTTTGTTGCAATGGTTGCTGTTATACAAATAACTGTTGTTTTTACCCGTGCCGCTCTACATGGTGCTGTGCCTGGTGTCATTTGAGAGCCGCGTTAGTGTTTCCTTTAAAATGCAAGGTCGTCGATATCATGAATGCACGGCAGGCAACACCATCACCCCGCGCACATTCATCTTTCTCCACTACCAGCGGCTGGAGAAACAGTAAAGGCGAGGTCTTTTTTTTTTTTTGGCCTAACTGACCAAAAACGTTTGGCAGAAGACAGCCTTTACACGCTCAACTGCGACGTGCAGCTCTGCCGAATAACTTTTGGATATATATTCTTGATGATACGTTTGAGTTATACGGTGAAGCTTTAGCATCGGAACAAAGTAGCAAAAAAAAAAAATGAAGCGTGCGCAAAAGAACTGTCGACGCCTCTTTTTCCCCTTTGCACTATTCGCGCCGGGCTAAAAGCTAGCGTTTGCTTACTCACAGGTTTGCTCACACAATAGGTATTTGGTATCGCTTTCCTACGTCCTTTCTGTTCTCATAAAATAACCTTCTTGGTGTTAAGAAGATTTGAAACCGACCTAGGTCTCTCGAACGCAAAACACGAAACTCTAAAGCGGCCTTTTCCTTTTTTTTCAAAGGAGAAGACCCTTGGATTCTGCGTCAGAGACTCTGCTAGTATTGAAGATATCCCTTTTTTTTTGGTTTTTGTGAGTGTGCTATCCTTTTTTTTCCCCTCGCAACTTTACTAACTCCTCAATGTCTCTGTTCTTCTTCCTTTACTTTTCCGCCCTTGATTCAATCGCTGCCGTTTCCTCTCTCAAACTCATTGGTCAACAACAAAATGCACACATTTCAAGAGTGTGTCCCTCGGTTCTGTACATATGCAAAAACACTCACAACAAAAAAGAAAAACAGTGAGCCCTGGCCAGATGCCGTGTTTCCTCTTCCGTGTTTTTTGTGTTGCTTTTGTCTGGTGCCTGTTTTTTGCAGCACTGCCTGGTGGTGCACATAGGGACCTCGTTGAAATTCACCGCATCGTTGCAATAGGAGATATCCACGGTGACGCCGACAACTTCCTAAAAATTCTTCGCATCGCTGATTTGGTGGAGGAGTATAAGGGTGGTGCGGGTGAAGTTCTTACGAATCCTCCGCAATGGAAGTTTTCGCAAGCACCAAATGCTTCTGTTGTAGCACGCACGACGCTTGTGCAGATGGGCGATCTCATAGACCGCGGTGAGCAAGACTTCGAATCACTCAATATTGCCATGGCACTGCAAGAACAAACACGACAAGCAGCAACGCATGATGAGGTGGTTCTGTTGATTGGAAACCACGAGCTGCTCAACCTTCAAGGCCATTATCATTACGTCAATAAACGGCACTATGGCGGGTTCATGAGTAAGCCGCTGCGGGTCGAAGCGCTGAACGCAGACGGTGCGTTTGGTAAGTACATCGTTGACAATTTCAAGACGGCTCACCTTGACGAAAGCACGCTATTTGTTCATGCAGGCATCGAAGCAGACATGGCCTTCACCGACTTGGACTCCCTCAACTCAGAGGTACGAGATGCCTTACGTGAGCGCAACCACCGACACACGTATCTGCGAAGCAACGGGCCGTTGTGGACACGAAAAATGATCATGGACAGTATGATGGGAGACTGTGACGACGTAACTGCGGTATTGCAACGCTTGAATGCATCGCGTGTTGTCGTGGGACACACGCCGCAGTCGTCAGGGAAAATCGAGCAGTACTGCGATGGTCGCGTAATTGCTGCAGACGTGGGCATCAGTCGCTGGATGTACAATAAGGTTGCTGCCTTAGAGATGGTTTTCCTCAAGTATTTTGACACGGCTCTGCAGCAAACGACGACTACATACATGTTTCGGGAATTACGTGAAGGTAGTCACGCCTTTTCACCAACCAGCACCCGTTACCTCAACAAGGAAGCAACCGCTTTCAAGCCGAGCCACGTCTTCGATGACGATGATGGCGACTTGTAATGGGAAAACGTGGGCTTTATTCTGCCCGTGCTACAAAATCTGCGGATACTGTTACTTCTTCTTCTTCTTTTACATATTTAGTAATTGTTATTCGCCCTTTGCCTCTTCTTGTTTAAACTCTGGGCTCACAAGAGAAAAAAAAAAGAATTCCTGCATCAATAGCGCAAAGCTCTTCTTTTTGTGTTTCAAGCAGGTCGGGTGCTACCCTCGCATTGCAGGAAGCCATCCAATGCCCGGTCAATTGTGAACTGAATGCTCGGGTGTATTATTCACGCTCAAAACACGCATAAAAACGATTTTATGCACAATGATTACTGAAAAAAAAAATGACTCTCATTTTAGTCTCTTACTATCCCCAACTGCTGCCGATTCTGACCTCTCTCTTCTTCCTACACACACGTTCACTTTTCATTTTTTTTCCCTTTTTTTATTTGGTATACTCTGCTGATTTTAAAAGCATGTGTTTTCTTTGCTACTTTTGTATCTGCTTGAGTACTTGAATTTTTTTTTTACTTGCCTCGAACGAAAGCTCCTTTTCGTTGTGTGTGTCCGCAACTATAATGCATCCTGGTCAAAATTACAAGGGAGGTCGCTACTCCCGGAGAAACAACAACAACACTCGGCAAGACGATGGCGCACCTGTGAACACCAACCAGCCTATTGCCACCACATCTGGCAGGGACGACAACGGCAGGGATACGCGAGGAAGAGGCGGCAATTCTGTCCGCGGTCGTGGAGGACGGGGTAGGGGACGGGGAGGAAGCTTTGCTGAGCAGCGGAACGATCAACCAGCAGCTCAGTCGGTACCGTTGCAGTCGAGTCAAGGCAACGCCTCCCAGAAGAACGTCGACAAGAACGATGTTTCGACATGGCGGCGGAAAGACTTTCACGAGCTTGTCAAAGCGTTTGTTGAGAACAAAGACTCTAATGAGCTGTCGTTCCCGTCCACACTGACACCGGCTCAGCGTAATATGGTGCACCGCATCGCCATGATATTCAACCTGGACCATAAGTCTAGCGGCGAGGGTGTTAATCGTGTTTTGAAACTCACCAAAATCGGTGGCGCCATCGATGCACTGAACCGCCAACGCGATGCGGCGGAAGACGGCGTACGCATCAAGACAATCGACGGGTATCAGGGAGCACAAGCACTTGTGCACGATCACCTGTCGCCGGAGGACGTTGATGCGCTAGCCACGGCCCTCAAGCCGCACAAGAACAACATGACGAATGAAATCAAACTCATCGCCAACAAACCGTTTTCCGAAACAAAGCGCTTTCGCGTTCGCCAAAACGGACTCTCCTCGGCTCCAAAAACGACTCGCCACGGCAACCGGGATGAATTGCAAAAATTCCGCAAGTCGCTCCCAGCGTACCGGCACGGGCCTGAGATTATCAACGCCGTGAAAACCAACGACGTCGTCGTCGTCTCCGGCGATACCGGCTGCGGTAAGACCACCCAAATTCCACAGATGCTTTTCGACTCCGGCATCTTCAACAAACAAGACGACATCATCTGCACCCAACCGCGCCGCATTAGCGCGCTCTCGGTTGCGCAGCGCGTAGCGACGGAGCGTGGCGAAGCTTGTGGCGATAGCTGCGGCTACGTCATCCGCTTCGAGAACATGACGAGTCCAAACTCGCGCATCATTTACCAGACAACGGGCATCTTGCTGCGTCGCCTCCACACGGAGCCGGAGCTGCGAGGTGTCGCATGCATTATCGTCGATGAGGTACACGAGCGCGATGTTGAGACGGACTTTTGCCTGCTGCTCCTTCGTGACCGCCTGCGTGAACAGCGCGACCACCCGGAGAAGTACCCGCTGAAGTTGAAACTCGTGGTGATGTCTGCCACCGTGCAGATTGATGCACTGGTGTCGTACTTTAAGGGCTACAACGGCGGCCGCGACATTCCACTTATCACGATCCCCGGCACGCTTTTCCCGGTGAAGGAGTTTTTCCTGGAAGAGGTGCTCCGCAAAGTCGGGGCACCAGCTTCCGCAGCACCTGCCATGGGGCTTGTGGCGAAGCAGAAGCACCAGAAGCAGCACAAAGCACCGGGAGAAGAGCAGGAGGGAAACGCGGCGCTATACGAGCAGCTTAAATCGTCCGTTTTTGACACCTTTGATCGCGATGTCGAGGCACTAGTGCCTTACGACCTCGTGTGCAACCTGATTATCAAGATTCACGACGAGTCGCGGTCACGCGCGGAGAGCATTCTGGTATTTTTGCCGGGGTGGGCGGCGATTTCGACGATTGCGGGCCGCCTGAAGCGATCATCAATTGCACGCGAGCTTTCCATTCTGATGCTGCATTCGAGTCTGACGACGGCGGAGCAGCAGCGCGTCTTTGAACGGCCGCCGCGCCACTTCCGCAAGGTTGTGCTCGCCACCAGCATTGCAGAAACAAGTATCACCATCGACGACATCGTCTACGTTGTTGACAGCGGCCTCGTGAAGGGCACGTCGTACGACGCAGTGGGCAATACTAGCGCGCTGAAGGCGACGCTGATCGGAAAAGCGAACGGCGTGCAGCGCCGAGGTCGCGCCGGGCGGTGCCAGCCCGGTGTATGCTACCACCTCCTGCCCAAGGAGGCCTACGACGAGCTGCCAGACTTCCTCCCGCCAGAGATCGTGCGTTCACCACTGGAGGAGGTGTGCCTGCAGCTGAAGGCAATCGAGGCGAACGAGAGGTGCGCCAAGGTGCTGTCGCGGGCCATGAGTGCTCCGCCAGAGGAGGCGGTCGAGCACGCCGTGCAGTTTTTGACGGACATGGGTGCGTTCACGGCCGACGGCGAGAAAATGACAAATCTTGGTCGAGCGCTTGCCGAGCTGCCAACCCATCCGCTGCTCGGCAAGATGCTCTTCACCGCCGCGTGCTTTGGCGTGTTGGACACGGTGGCAACGATCGCCGCCGGGCTCTCGGTGAAGTCGCCGTTCATTCGCCCGCAGAGTTTTGAGAAGAACGCCGCGAAGGAGAATTTGCTCCGCATCGACGATGGCGGGCTGTCGGACCACTTTTCCGTAGTCAGGCTCTTCACGGAGTGGGTCCGCAGCGGACGCAGTTTCCAGTACTCGTCGACGCACTTTGCTGACAACACTACGTTGCGCTCGCTCGAGCGGACGAAGCGGCAGTTCATCAACCTCGTCCTCCACTCGTCCTTCGCAAAAGGCGTGGATGCCCCGGAGCGGCACCTGTCGCGTTACGCGAGCAACAAGGGGCTCGTCCGGCTGGTGATTCTCTGGTCTCTCTACCCGCGCATTGCTTCCATCGAGTACCGCGCAAACCGCGACACTCAGAATCCGCAGGTGTTCTGCTGGGACAACAAATCGGCGGTGTTCTCGGCCAACTCGGTGCTCAACTGCTACAAGCGCAGGGACTTTGGCGCCAACTCCTTTGTGACGTACTACGACCGCATGAATCTCGAAGCGGTGCTGAATCTCTTCGACGCGACTGCCGTCTCGCCCATCGACGTCCTGCTCTGTCTGCGCCAGCTGACGGTGCGTCCACTGCTGGACGTGCCAGGCTTGTTTCTCACTGACACAGAAAGCAAGCTGGCACCACCGGCCTACCTCGACGTTGACAGCCTGCCGGACAAGGAGAGCTATTCGGCCATGTTCTTTGACGGGGACAAGAAGCTGTATGTTGCGCCAAAGAAGCTCGCCTCCGTCCTCCACACCGCCCGCGACTGTCTGGACTTTTTCCTCGCCACGTGCATCAAGAATGTGCGCTCCAACAAGTTCCCAGACGCGCTGGTGCGGGTGCTCGCGCAAATCGTCGGCTACCCCATCACCGGCGTGGATGCGCCGCCGTCTGCCGAAGGCGCCATGCCTGCCGCGGTGCACATGGACCCGGCAATCCAGCAGGTGCAGCTGGCGGGCAGTTTCTTGCCCGGCTTTGCGCGGCGCGAAGGACAGAAGTCTGACGAGTCGGACGACTCCGACACCGATGCGCCGCTGCTGGACGACGACGACGGCGGCGATGACGCATTGCGGCAGCTGACGGAGAACCAAAAGGCGAATGTGACGGCGGCGTACGGCGATCTGGCCGTGTTCCGCTTTGACGGCGCCGCCGAGCTGCTGCAAGCCGCCAAGACGGCGGAAGAAACCGCAGGGCCCGACGACGACGAGGAAGACGGTGCGGCGGCTGCTGACAATGACGACGGAGCCGCAGTCGTCACACTCGAACCGGCAGGTGCAGCCACAACAGCAACAGCAGCAGCAGTAGAGGGGAGCGCAGGAGCGTTATCGCACGAGCAGGCAAGAGTGGATGCCGCAGCGGACGCACCTGGTTTGGATGAGGCAGGAGAAGCCGTTGGAACGAGTGTCGAGGTCAAGGCGGAGAGCAGCAACCACGATGACGATGAGGATGACGAGGACGACGAGGATGTGATTGTGGGCAACCTCAACCCGCAATTCATGGAACCTCTCACCACCGCTGTCCTCACTCCCTCGCAATCGTGATGCTGTCTTGCGGTGGGTGTGCACGGCGTGGCTTTCTCCAGTGTTTTGCTCAGCCGTACCTCCATTGACAGGTGAGCAGTATAACTCTGCTTGACCTTTTGCTGTGCATTCGGACTTGCTTTACGCCCCCCTCCCTCCTTCCCTCTGTTGAGCTCGCATTCTTTTCTCCTTTTCGTGGCAGGCATGTGTGCTGGTTGTGCGTCAGGCGTGGGAAAAGCGAAAAGCACTTTTTGTTTCCCTTTTACCTTGTGCCTACGCCTTCGTAGCGAGGCATGGGAGGGGGTTAGGATGTCATTCTTTTTTTTTCTTTTTCATTCATTTTTCCCTAAGCATTCCATTTTGTTTCTTTTCACTGACAAATGGGTGTTGTGCGCATATAGATCTGCACCTACTAAAAAAAAAAGGGTTCTTTGCAGCCTTTTCATCGAGGTCAAACGTACAATAATGCGTCTCTTTCGTATACAAAAGAAAGCTTCAAACGACCACTTTGCGCTCTTTGATCAAGCACTACCGCGCACTGACGTCACTGCTCGATGAAGGCTCTTGCTATGCAAGGCGCGAGCGAGGGCGAGGAGAAAAGATGCGTGCTCCCCCCTTTTCTTTTTCTGTGCACCTATTGGCTCCGACACCTAAGTTGGAACACACACGTTTCCAAACACTTACGATTAAGAGGTTACTATCCGACAACATGAGAGCACAACGTTTGCTGGTTCCTGTTGTTCACCGCGAGCAAAACGATCCTTCCCGTATCATTGCAAAAGCAAAGCGCCGAACTGAAGAAGTAATACATCTTGCTTTGCTATTGGTGCTTATAATAGACTGTATGCTTCAGTGTTCGTTGACTATTTGTAGAAGGCACATCAATTGCCTGCGTGACAGTGAAAGAAAAATGATATGAAGACAATCGATGCTCTTTCCTAAGAAGAGGCTTTATCATCCTACAAACAACTCTTGCTTTTTCTCGCAATACGACTTCCACTGGCAAACGTTCTACTAACTTAAATGCGTTCTCAACAACACACACAAAGATGCACTCTTTCTGTGCACAACCCTCCGTCGTTAGAATAATTGGCTTTGACGTGCACTTCGTCTTTGTTTTCAAGAGACAAGAGACAAGACCCTTCAAAAAGCCGTTGTAGATCCTTTTTCTTTGCCTCGCTGTTGCTTCAAGCATGTTGTGTGTGCGGAAGATCACGTTCGTCGACCGCGCAGAGCCGGCGGCGCTCTGGTCGCACAACTTGAAACGGCAATGGGGCTACGGCGACCTCGTCGCGGTGCGCGTGCACGACTTCAACGAGCGCGTTCTCGGCTCCACCATCCCGATGCCCTTTGCCGCCGCAAAGGCCGGAGAGGCGGATTGGGGCGTGTCATGGATCGACGAGGACCCCGTCGAGGAACCGGCGGTGGAAGCCCCGTTTGCGGCCTCGCATGCTTCGAACGGCAGCGAGGACGATGAGGAAAACACCGCGGCGCAGCCGCACGAGGAGCGGGCTGAGGGTGGTGCGGCGGCAGCACCCGCTACAAAACCGACCGAAGGGAACGGGCAGGCGTCGCCGGAGTCGCCGGCCTCCCAGCAGAGCGCCGACGTCCCATCGCCCACCGCGCCGTCCGCTCCGGCCCCCACGACTGGAGATGTGCAGTCGACCTCCGCTCCAGCTGGCGAAGAGGTGGCGGAGACGGCGGACGCGAGTGCGCTGGAGGAAAACACTGCGGTAGATGCTAAAGACGGCTCCGTTGGGGTTTCCGCCACCACGGGATCAGAGGCGGTGAAGAAAGCTCTGAACGAGGCAGACGCCGCTGCAGCTGCGGCGGCCGTAGCCGTGCTGCCCGGCACCACTGCGTCCCCTTCCACCAACGCCGCTGCTGACAGGGACTCGAGTGCTGCCTCGCCGTTAGACGCCGCACGCTGCAGCGGCAAGACGAGCTCAGCCACCTCACCCGTCAACCCTCCCTCGCCACCGCAGGTGCCAGAGCGACGGGCCAGCTTCAGCAACTGCGTCCCCATCAGTATCGTACAGACGGCGAAAGGGCCGCTCTTCCTCGACGTCATCACCGCGTCCGGCACGAAGTTGGCGGTTACGGAGGCCAACGTGCAGGGCATCCTCAACGCAGAGGTCACGGGTGAGCCGCTGGTGCAGCACTACGCGATTGTGCTGACGCCTCTCAACGCAAGGTACGACAAGGCAGTTTATGCCGTGTTGGAGTTTAGCGTCGTGGTCGGCACGAGCGACGGCGACGCTGCGATTGCCATGGCCGCCAGTGCGCGCTACACTCCTGTGCCGACGACGCTGGACGCCGGCGGTGCGTGCGCCTTCTCGACGCGCACCTTCTACTACCCGCCCACGTTTCTCACCGGTACCGGTGAGTACATCGTGACGAACGTGCTGTGCGTTGAGAGCCGCTCCGACAATGCCGTTCGGCTCGAGGTGGCGCTGCCGGAAGATCTGAAGCGTATCGGCGTTCTCCCGGATAAAAAGATCGTCATGAACCGCCGTGGCGAGCGGGCTTTCTTCACCTTCACGTGGAACGTGTTTGACGCTTATGTGAGCCTGGACGCTGACAAGGACGGCGACGCCGATCACGGCGCCGTCGGCCTGCATGTGCTGATCCGCGACGGCACGGAGAACAAGGCGCCGGTGGACGTTGCGCTCATCGGCGGCCTCCCGTCCCCTGCGGCGGAGAGCACCGATCCGTTTTTGTTCTACGTGAACCACGCGAGAGTGTCGAATGTGGCGTGCAACGCGGTCAACGAGGCCACGCTGGCTGACATTCTGCCCATCTCCCTCGTCACACGTGCGGGGGCATAGAGAAAAGGCGAAGAGAGAAGCACAGGAAAGCTTTAGTGGTACCATTCGCGGCTTGTCCTCTCTTTCCCTCCCCTACCCGTGCTGCAATGCGAGAGGTCGCAGCAGTCTGTACCTTCAAGAGAAAGAGCAGAAAAAAAAGGACTTTCTGGTGCGTCTCGGAGACGGCACCTCGATAGACGAACGTGTATTTGGTGACACCTGATACTTTCCGTGAGTCACCGCATCAACTAAGAAGCAAAACATTTTTGAACGCCTACTTTCTGTATCGTTTGCCTGTTTTTTTTTTTTTTACAACCGGTCAATTTGTCATTTAGAATGATGCTCTTTCGTCATTCACTGTGGCTGTAAACGCGTGCGCCGATGGTGCTTTCGTTGACTTCACCGTTTGACGCGCGCATTGTCGCCGGTGATAAACGGCAAAAAAAAAAACACAGACTTCGCTTTTTTCCTTTTTTTCGTGTTGCTGTTGCTTTCTATTTCTTCACTCGATTCGGTTTAGCTTTGTAGTTGCTTTTCCCTTAACATCCCACTTTCTCAAATGACAAAAAAAACCGTTGCAACGAAGGACAACGAAGGCCTGATGCACGAGCGTCGCCCGTTGTTTTGCAGCTGCGTGCGCTGTGCTCCTGCATGTACACAAAGCTCTTAGAAAAGCGACGCAATCTGAAGCACTACGCACTGAAAACAGAAAGAGGCCCTCATTGCCTCCACCTATCATGTTTCTGTGCTTTGAAAAGATGGGGAAAGGGGCGCAACTCACTCGCCTTTGCAGTCTGAGTGATGCCTTCTCTCATCCTAGCGTTTTTTCTTTCTCTCTCACGTCATTCTGCTCTTTTCACTTCTCTTCGTCTTTCTACGCGGTTTTTATCTCCCACGCACACATCCGTACCTTCACACAGGGTATCGCTTAGTGCACAATGGTCAAGTCCCACTACATCCGCGCGGGCCGTCTGGTGCGCATTCTCCGTGGCCCCCGCCAGGACCGCGTCGGTGTGATCGTCGACATCGTTGACGCGAACCGCGTGCTGGTGGAGAACCCGGAGGACGAGAAGATGTGGCGCCACGTGCAGAACCTGAAGAACGTGGAGCCGCTGAAGTTCTGCGTGGACGTGGCGCGCAACTGCACCACGAAGACGCTGAAGGCGTCGCTGGACTCGTCGAAGGCGCTGGAGAAGTACGCGAGCACGCGCACGGCGCACCGCGTTGCGGCGAAGAAGGCGTGCGCTGCGTCGACGGACTTCGAGCGCTACCAGCTGCGCGTTGCCCGCCGCTCGCGCGCGTTCTGGACGCGCAAGGCCTTCGACGCGAAGGACGCGAAGTCGCCGGTGTCGTGGCAC
>AUXI01000481.1:0-18917 GCA_000482105.1 Crithidia acanthocephali | reverse complement strand
ACGTTGCTAGCAGTCGCACCAAAAAAAAAAAGAGGATTTTCCTCTGAAATGCTTTATAGCCAAGACGTGGCTGATGATTTTTCAACACTACTTTTTTTCTTTTTAAGTACTACCGATTCCGGCTGTTGCCGGCATCTTTAACTCTTTAGTTCAGTGTTATGGTATGCTAGCGTCTCCCTTCATTTGATGTTGCTGTTGTACCCCTCATTGAGGTGAGAACGATTTAACACTATTATTCAAAAAAAAAAAACAGGACACAAGAAAAAAAACGCTTTTGGCATTTGCACGTTTCCTCTTTCATTGCAGAGGCTTTGCACGGCAGCTCGTTATTTTTCCCGACAACGCAGCTGCGCACCTTTCAAGCAAAACTGGCTGTTTCATGTTGCGCTTTGCGTCTGTCCTCTTGCTATCCTTCTGTTCTCCCCTTCAATTCTCGTGCAGACTCTTCCCGTTCTTTGCCTTTCTCAACTCCTCCCTTTCACTCTCAAACAGATTCTTTTTTTTCTTTCCCCAACAAAGCTGTAAAACCCGCTTTTCGCACCTTTCCCATCGTGACAACAAGCCTCCCGAGCGTCTTTCCCCGACCTCCACCTCAAACACAGCCGTGCCACCTCTCCACCCTCACGAGCATGTCCTCCAACGTCGTCGTTAACATCCGTCCCGCGCGGCGCGAGGACTGCCAGCGCATGTACGACCTGATCATGGAGTTGGCCATCTACGAGAAAGCGCCGGAGTCCGTCATCGTGTCGAGGGAGGAGATGGAGGAGCTCGGCTTTGGCGAGCGTCCCCTGTGGAGCGCCTTCGTGGCGGAGCTGCAGGAGGGCGATGCGGCACCGCACGTGGTGGGCATGGCTCTCTACTACTACCGTTACTCGACCTGGCGTGGTCGCATGCTGTACCTGGAGGACTTTGTCGTGACGGAGACGCGGCGCGGCGTGGGTGCCGGCAAGATGCTCTTTGACCGTGTCGTGCAGCAGGCCAAGGAGGAAGGCTGCCACGGCATGGTGTGGCAGGCGCTGGAGTGGAATGAGCCGGCGATTAACTTCTACAAAAAGTACGACGCTGAGATCGACCCTGGCTGGGTGAACTGCATGTTGAAATTCTAAAGCGTAGGAAACCCGTGCGCACGATGTAGGTTGAAGGGCGAACAAGTGACGTGCTCAAAGTCGCTTGATGGTCCGTCGCTTTACTACCTCGTCTCCGGACGCTCACAACATTCTACTTCCCTGTTTCTCTGCTAAGACTACCCGTTAATAAACAAAGAAAAATAAAGTAATTTCCGATAAGCTGACACACGCATCACCGTGGAGCTTTATCGTGTAGCCGAGCGCTGCCAGGGATTAGCGTTCCCTTTTCTTCTTCTTCCCGGCAGCTCTGCTACACTGTTGTATACTCACAATTTTTTTTTTCCTCACAAGCGCAGCAAATACTAGCTCTCTAGCTTTTTTTTTTTGTATGAGTTTCTCTTTCCCGCCTACATTCAAGCAAAGCAGGTCTTAACGAAATGTACGCTAGTAGGAGAAGAGAGTGGAAAGAACACCACGGTCAAACAACACCTTTGCACAATCTTTTTGGCTCGCCCTCCGCGTCAAGTTGCGTGCAATTCAAGACCGACAGAGAACCCTCCCTTTCATCTCATCGATGATGCGCCATCGCTTGAGAACGGACAAATCGACGAGGCGTGGTGTGAGTGTTGTTGTTGCATGGTTTTTCAGTGGAAGCGGTTCTCTTGGGCTTCCTAGTAGCAGCACCTGATGTCTCACTCCTTTTCTTCCTTTTTCCTCCCTCCCGTCTTCCTCTTCTTTCTGCAACGCTCTGCTTTTCGTGTTTGAAGAAACCGTGTTTGCGTTGCTCACCTTTGTTGGTGCGCTTTTGATTACGGATGCGCTTCCTTGTTGTTTGGATAGTTTCTCGCTGACGCAGCGAAGACCTTTTCTTTTTCTTTTTCTTCTTTTCCCCCTTTTGTTTCTCCTTGACACCCACACGCGCACGCATGCACGCCAATGCCGTTATAAAATGCTGGCGCGTCCCAGCAGCCATGCGCACCCTCGTGAGACCACGCCCTCTCACCGCAGTTCTCATCGCCTGCAAAGCGCAGCGACGCAACACTCACACCTCCGCACCCTCCTCCCCCACCCACCACCCCACCAACGTGCCACCGCCACTGACGGCAACGCCGCTGCGCCGCCACGCCGCAGTGCACCGCAGATACCCTGTACGATCTGCACCGCAAGCGAGTACCGTGGCCACGTCTTCCACAGGTGCGGCGCAACCCGCGGCAATCCCACTGTGGACCGATGTTCTCGCTGGACGCACCAGCGCCGGCGCGGCCCCGCTGCCTTCCCGAATTGCCCTCGGCGAGGCGGCAGCACTGTGTCTCAGCGTTGAGTCTCCCAGGTGCTACGCGGTCTACCGCCCGTGCAACAGCGGAGACGGCGGTGCCGGTCACCCACCAGCCGCCCCGCATCACTTTGTCGAGCTTTTGGCGTGCCTGCGCGCAGCTCCCAGCCTCTCCGCCGAGGCACGCCGCGTGGCAGAGGTGTTGATGGATTTGCTCAACAAGCCGCCGCACCCCCGCTACCCGGGACCGTGGGATGTCACCCAGCACGAGGCGCGCGTACTCAAGGCACACGCCATCGCACACGTCCTGGAGTGCCTTGTCGCCGGCGACGACGCTCTGGCCTGGCTTGTTGGGCTCCTGGGGCTGTCCGATACACTCGCAGATGTCGCTGCAAGTACGCAGCCGGCGACGCTGCTGAAGCTGGCCATGCTGGAGCGGTTCGACTTGCGCGAGGCCACCACGCCCCGTCGCCTTCGCATGGACGACGCGGACGGGGAGTGGCTGCTGTCGAGCTCTCCGACGGTGGTCGGTGCCGTTGCCGGGGCGATGCTGCGCAGCACCGTCAGCGGCGTACGAGGGGCCGCACTGGAGCTGCTGGAGGCGGCGGCGCTTTCGCGCCTTTCCCGCAGCCCCGCACCCGCCATGGCGGGTGGTACCCGCACCGGTGCTGCCGCCCACCCGTGCGACTCGGCCGTTCTCTTCAACGAGGCGGTGGCGGTGCACTGCGCCGAGGTGGCCGCCGTCCGCGGCGACGTGGAGACGGTGACGCGACTCATTTTCCTCCTCTACCGCGCACGCGGTGCACTGGGCTTCGCCACCCTTGCCGAGCACCGTCAGCAGCGACGCACCGGTCAGGGCAGCGGCAGCAGCGATGGCGCACAGCGGTGGACTGTCGGCGGGTTGCTCCCGCGCACCACGGCGTGGGTGCGCGCGACGTGGTGGGGCGGTTCCGCCTCCACGCACACGACCGCGACCGCCGAGGGCGATGACGCGGATGTGCGCTTTGAGCGGGCGGTGGTGCGGCTGCTGAAGAGTGTCATGCACGCCGCGCTGTACCACCCGTGCCGCAGCGGCGACGCGCTCGACGGCAGCGTGGAGGAGGCTCTTTCCCTGTGGGATGGACTGCGCGGTGGCACGAGCTGGTCGGGGCTGGCGGCGATGGCAACGGAACTGCTGACGTACCTCGTCGACCAACACGCACTTTTGACGGCGACGGCGGCTGCGCGAGACGACGGCGAGGTGGCTGTTGCGCAACGGCTGCAGCAAGCCGGGCTGCGTGTGTACACTCAGCTCACCCGCGCAGCCCCGCTGCGCCACCGCACCAGCGCGCAGCAGGAGGTCTTGCATCACTGTGTCTCGCTGATGATGCAGCTCTTCTCCACCAGCACCTCCGTCGCCGTGGAGCGCGGCAGTGGTGCGACTGTGTCCATGGCGGTCCCCAGCGTCCTGACCAGCGACGCAGCGGAGCACATCTTGCGCTTCTTTGCCCATGTCAACGACGCCGCGCGCCAGGAGGCGCTGCTGCCGTACGCACTCGCCGCCTCCCTCACCTTCCTGTCCACCGCGGCGACGCTCAAGTCGTACCAGCCATCCGCCTCTCTCTTCAGCGGCCTCGCTCGCTTCTTCTCTGAAGTGCAGTCCCTGCATTTCTACTGTGCTGCAGCCGCCACGCCGCACGTAGCCGTCAGCGGCAGCCTTGTCCTCCTGCATGTGTTTCTGCTCTCGCACGCCCCTCTTGGCCAGTGGGCACGCGAAGACAACGAGCTGTGGACGTTGCTGCAGCGCCTCTGCGTCTCCGCCGGTGCGGACAGCGCGGGTGGCGGCGGTGTGCAGCATTGCGACGAGCAGCGCGCGCAGCTGCTCTCGTGGCTGCGCATCTCCGGCAGTGACCAGCGGCAGCTTCTGTGGTCTCTTCTCGTGTCGCTGAAGCGCCGCGAGGGCTGGGTCTGGTGTGGTGCCACGCTGAGCCTTTTCGCCACCCCGGCATCGTCCGCGGCGGTCTTTGCGGCCGCCGCTGCCATCTACCCGATCCTCTCTCCGCCTGAGCTGCGGGCCGTCATGGCGGTGCTTTACGAGTGCGGCAACACAGCCGATCCCGCTCACGCGTGCGCGACGCTGGACGGTGTGGTGTCGGCCGCTGCCCAGGTGCCCGTCCACACACTCACCCTGGACGCTCTTGCCGAGCAGCTGCAGTCGAAGTCGGCCTCCGGCGTCCGGTCCGCGGTGCTTGTCCTGACGGATACCAGCTTGCGTGCCATCGTGCAGCGTCGTGCACCGGCCGTCGACGACCAACTCGCAGACATGGTGCACCTCCTCCACCCATTACTGCGCGCGTCGGCGAAGCACCCCTTGCCAGTCTTCGCCTGTGTCGTCCTCACACCTGCGTGCCTCCTGGAGCTGCAGCGCCTGCGCGAAAAGGGAGGCGACGGCACACCCCAGCGCAACCGCACCGGTGTTCTTCAGACACTGCAGGCCGCCCTCACTGACGGCGCGGCGCACACTGCGTACCGGGTTGCAGTGGCCGGCGCGTGGCCTGTGCTGCCGTCCCTGGTCAGCGCGCTTCGCCAGCACGGCGATCTTCGCGCCGCCGCGGATGGTCTGCGTGAGGCTGCCGCCGCTGCGCGGCACCTTGAGCAGGCATTCCCCAAGGAGACGCGTCCCGTGGTGTGCCTGTGGTCCGAGGACGAAGCTGTGCCATCGACGTCCGCCTCTCTCTCAGCAACCCGCCTCCGCCTCCTGCAACACTACGGTGCACGGGAAGTGTGCACGCACCGCGCGCACGTGAAGAAGGCCGAAAGCGACATCTTCTCTCTTTTCCGCAACTCTCCGCGGACTGGCGACACAGGCGAGGCGGACTTGCGCGTGCCGGCCGAAGTCGCCGCAGCGGAGTCAAGTGCCGCGCGCCGCGTGCGCAATGAGTCTTTGCTGAGTGCGGTGTCGCCGAAACGTAGAGGCCAACGGACCCTGTGATGTGCCGGTTTCTCCATTCCTTTCTTCTCTCTCTTCCCGATCGTTCGCTCTTTCGTCGTTTCGAAGAAATCACTTCCAACTTGCATGAACCAAAACTGCCCAGGCAACGCGCCGCTGTTCCTCACCTTTCACGCTTGCGGCTCACCTGACACGTGATCTTTGAAACCGTGTCTTGACCCTCGCCTCGTTTTCTGTGCACCGCTCTTTCCGCTATCCCTCTCATCTGCTCTTCCGTTCTCCTCGCCTCGCGCCGCGCTGCAGATTACACTGTTGCTCTTTTTTTTTTTTCCGGACCGCGTCAGGTCTGTTCTACCGTAAACTACCCCTAGCTCGTTGCCACGATGAAGGCCGTCATTCAGCGCGTGCTCAGCGGCTCTGTGACTTCGGAAGGCGAAGTGGTCGGTGCCATTCAGAAAGGCATCGCCGTCCTCGTTGGCATCGCCCGCGACGACACCGCGGAGGACATGGAGTACATCTTCCGCAAGATCATTGGCGTGCGGGTGTGGAGCAACGAGGACAACTCCAAGATGTGGTGCCGCAACGTGAAGGAGATCAACGGCGGCATATTGCTCATCTCGCAGTTCACCCTGATGCACGTCATGAAAGGCAACAAGCCGGACTTCCACCACGCCATGCCGCCGGAGGATGCGCTCGTCATGTTCAACAACCTGCGCGACAAGCTGCGCGCCGACTATGCCGCCGACAAAGTCGCGACAGGCAACTTCCAGCACTACATGAACATCCAGCTCGTGAACGACGGCCCCGTGACGCTGGTCCTCGACAGCAGGAACAAAACCTGAGTTTTTATAAGCAAGTGTGTGTGGTTGCGCGGGTGTCGTGCGCGTGCCGCCGCTCACTGTTCATCCTCGAACCTGTTTGTTTGTTTGTTTGTGTTCACCGGCGCAATCAGGACGCCTTCCAAGTAAACCAAATCCGCAAGCACCTCAACGTGCAAAAAAGGAAAAAAGCAGCAAGGAACAGCTCGCGAATGTACTGTCGCACAGAAAAAAAAGAAGGAAAAGCAGCGTTTCACCGCAACCGGCGCGCGCAAAGCGCTCCGCTCCACCCGCGCACCGTTCTACAACTCTCCGCCTGACCCCTCCTCCTCTCTTGAGATGTCCTATCGGCCGGAGGGTTCTCTAGTAGCTGTTTGGGAAGAAGGTAGCTCCTGTGCTGTCCTAAGCAGATCAGGCGGTTTGCTCGTGAGAGGAGGAAATCCCCTCTGTGAGCGGGCCTAGGGTGAGGCCCACGAAATAGGGCTGTGCAAGAAGAGAGATAGTCGAGGGAGCCTAACCAAGCCGACCAATGCCATAATACAAGCAGGCACGAGCCCCATCACAAAAAAGACCAGCTCTCGACTCTTCTTCTCTGCACCTGATCTGCTTTGGAGGGACAGGAGAAAACGCCTGGCACGCGACTGGCTCCTGCCGAAACTAGCCGCCCACCGCATTTTGGTGCTGCGTGTGGCTCGTTGGGGTGTTTTCCCCTCTACTCCTGCCCACCGAAAAAAAAAAAACGGAGAAGGCCCAGCCGAGGCGAAAACTAGCAGCGCATACACAAACCACCAAACGCTATCTGCATCTCCTCTTTGCAAAACCAATAGCTACAGAGGAAGGACAGGCGCCATTTAGAACAAGCCTTTGACGCAAGAGGCTGCTTTTAAACCACCACAATATCGCCAAGCCCCGCTTCTCACTTCCCTTGTGCTTTGCATCGGCGAAAGTTAAAAAACTTGCAAATGCAAAACCCTAGCGAGAACAAAGCTTGGCAATCTGTGCTCTCTTACCCCTTGTCCCCGGTGAGAGCAGAAAAAAAATTTAAAACAGAAAGCGACTCTTCGCTCGGTTAGAAGAACCCAAACGTTTTGTAGGAAGATAGGTAAATGCCCTAGTCATTTCCTGAGCTTCCATTTTCAACCAGCGACAGATCTTTCTATTTCTACTTTCTCTCTGTACCCGCCAAGTGTTCCCGCCGTCATACTTGCTTCCCATCCTAAATCCGCAGAGGCTACAGTTGATAAATCGGCGATATATCTTTTCTATTGTTTTCTCTAGCCAGGTAGCACCAATCAAGAAATGTTGAAAAGGATAAATAGAGAGCTAAAACTCCTCATTCTACTTTCTCGTATCTGTTTTCTTTCCATCCCCTATGCAAGATTGAAACCAGAAAAAATAGAACGAAAAAATGTTGACTACCTGGAATAGTTCTTACTGAAATAAAGCGATGAAATGTAGCCCACGGATCAAACAATGTGCATTTGCAGTTTCCCGATCCTTTTTTTTCCTCCGTCGCAACAAACCGTTTTTCAGACTCATCGAAAAAAGAGTCTTTGTAATACTGCGACAGCTCAGAACTCTACTGAAACAAAAAGAATCTAAACGTTACAGCTGGAAAAGAAAGTAGAACAGAAACCAGCTTCTTCCGATTGAATACTAAGACCTCCACTACTACGAGGCGCGGTGTCTTGCAAGGGAAAAAGGCGAAAGCCCCTTGAGGGACCCAAGGGGCGGGACGATGTGCCCCCCTACCCACTTTAACAGAGAACAAAGACCCCAAACGACAACCAAACCACTGCCGCTGAGCTGCGTTTGCAAAACGGCAGAATTGAGATCTGCAGCGCTTCAAGCCACTACATTCACTCCGAAATGCCTGTTAGCACTATAAGCTGGGCCTCTTGGGAACATGACGCCACCCCTTTTTGGGGGCGGTAGAAATGAAAGCGGCAACATAATCTCTGCGAGCGTTGTCCCCATTACCTAAAGCCATCGCAATATACTACGAAAACGCCTTCATCTCATCGCGTGCGGTTTGGGCTGGCCAAGGATCTTTCCGCAACAAACGGCGAAAAAAAAAGTTGACACACGATTCAAATGAAGGCCAGGGCAACTCCAACCGAAGTAAAAAACTCTTAGCCCACGGTGTTAAGGAGGAAGATGAGGAGACCAAGGAGCGACCGCGCGGGCGGCCCGTACAACGTTTTACAAAATCACCACGCACCTGATGCTGAATAACTAATATATCCCAAATCCCCTCTTCCCCTTCCTCTTTTTTTGAGACAGCTATTAGCCCATTCGCCTTCAGGCGTTTTTTGATTGAACAGATTGCAAAAAGCACCCTTTTCATTTTCGCAATGATTTCTTTGATTCGTCTACCGTCGGCGATTCTCTCTTCCTTTTCCTCCCTCTTGTGCACTTGCTTCTTCTAATTGTGATGATCAATATCACAGCGAGCCTCTCTAGGAGTTTCAGCGAGCTTTCTGTTTCGGCTTCAAACTCAGCTATGCTTTCTCTTTCTCGTAGCAGCCTATACCCTTTTCCCCCTTATTCCTGTAACAACCACCAGCCGAGAGCCGATAAAGGCTAGGAAACCAGCGTCTTGCAAGAAAGAGAACAGGAGGAGCTGCAGCAAACCACCTAAGAACAGGCGCGTCGAAAGTATGCGTGGGGAGGTAAGCAGTGGAAAAGAGGAGTAGCCGACAGAAAGACATCGAAGCCACATGAGCAAGATCCGAATACGTAGACCATTCTGCTGCTGGTTTCTCCGATGGAAAGTGTTGACGCCTTTATATATTAAACTCGTCCTAGGCTTTGCATGTCCCGTCCTCCTTTTTAATGACGAAAGGTGACTAGCTTCTCTTACTGTAAAAAGGCCATTATTTTGCCTTATGCGGTTGATGATACTTAGCTGATTTACATCTGCTTTTCAGTTTCTCTTCCTCTCTAATTCCTCCTTGCTGACAGGTTCAGCACTTTCATTTTGATTTCGTCGTCTAGAAAAAGCCGCCGCGTTTCTAACCGTTTTGTTTTTGTTCTTTCGTAGCGGATCTTTTCTTAGCCGTTATACGCCTAAGAGATGGCGCGCAAAAAAAAAGCGCTTAGTTGCATAGTGCCACCGTTTCTTCTCTACACATCGCCCTTTCGATGAGCTAGAAATTGATTCGACAAGCGGACTTTCTAAGAACGCCAAGCGGCGCTCGCTCGGATGAAAACTTTTTTTTTAGGGAAAAAGAGAGAACGGGGATAACACGAAAAAGCATCGGAATCTTGGCCGTGTGAACGTTTCTCTGTCACTAAAAAAATCAATAAAGAGCTACGGTGCTCTGAAAACGACCTGTAAAAACAACTTAACCGGCGGCTTCTTAGAAAAGAGGAAGGAAAGAACTACAACAGAGGCGAGTCCAAAACAATTCGAAAGTGTTAGAACGCTCGTTTCGCCAACCGCAATTTCGAAGAGTTGTAGCTCCACAGTGGGGGATAATACCGGCTTACCAAACCTAGCTGGTGGCTTTCTAAAAGCGCCATGCGTAGCAGAGGCCCGGCTGCCTCCACTCTTTTCTTGCGTTTGAAAACCCAAGGAAAGGTGCCTTCCGGTGTTTGACGAAGATAAAACCGCTTCATAGATTCCAGAAAATACCCAGAGTGTCGGCTTCCCTCTACTAAAGATTTCTGGGCTTGATTGCTGCATTTTTTTGATAGGAGGAGGTGGGAGCTTCTTGCCAGCAGACTAGCTCTCTCGCTTTAAGTGGGCTTTGGTCGAACCCCCGTTTTCCTAGCTGTCAAAAAAAAAAGGTTCTGGTTTAAGGCTTTGGGAGTAGTTGCTGTCGATTAGATAGTGCGCGAAGCTGCTCCGTTTCTCCTACTAGTTTTAGGAGCCGCAGGCGGCGTTGAAGAGCAAGACCTCTTTTTCCACTATCAAGAATCGGCTGTCGAGCGCCGCCGAAACCTGGCTCAAAGGCACTTAAAGAGAGTACGAAGCGAAACTGCATCTTGAGAACCCTTCGGGGGCATCGTTTAGGGAAGAAAAAAAAGGACGTCTTACTCTCATTTCAGGAAGTTCGTCGTAGGGCTTTGGTCCGATTATAGAGCAAACCGTTTCATCTGTAGCAGGTATCCCAACTCGGATACAGAAAGAGAGGCGACCAGAGCGGTGGAGCACGCCGAAGCACATTTCCGACACTTACAGCTTTCCGAGGAAGGTTGACGGTTTCCCTACTGACAAGTCTTCTTAGGAGCGATCAGCAGAGCCTTGGATGTATAAGCAGTAGGAGCGCGCATCTTGCGTTTCCTAGTACATCTAAGATGTCGACACTCGCTACAGGAGAGAGAAAAGAACTGAGAAACAAGCCGACCTACCCTCGGCAAAGCACACTCAGCTTCCATTGTCGTTCCACCACGACGTTGTAGATGGCTCCGCTAAAAACGTCTTTTCATGTGCGTTCACAGCCTCTGCGTTGGTTTATAGTCTTTCTCCCAAAGCTGTATCCTCGACTACGTCGTACTCTTCGATGATTAAATGCTGGTGCGATAGGCCAGTTTTGGGGCTGCTAGTATGTTATGGTTATAGGAAATGAAAAAATTAGCACAATCTTTCTATAATTCCGTTTTGAAAGTCGTTGGGGTGGGTATTAAGGGCGTCTTAGTAGCGCCGTTTAATCTATTTCCAAATGGCTTTTTGAAGGGCACCGAGTGTTGTGTAAATCTTCTTGAAAACGAGTATTGGTCGTGGGAGAAGGAAGATGCATCAGGATTTTGAATAACGAACGTGTCGTCGAAGGAGGAGCGCCGTTACGCAAGCTGCTCGCTTGGCTTTACCGGCTGACTGCACGCTTTAGGACTGCGCAACGCTTTGCTTTGTTCAATGGATTAGTAGTCGGCTGCAGGTTAAAACCCGAAACAGCGCTTTACAGCTGCCGGTACTTACTGCTTGGTGCCACATTTAAGAACCTGGCTCGTATCTAGTTACGAACAAAACAAGAAGGAGAAATAGTAGAAATAAAGGGAGGGTGGGTGATGAACGGCTTAGAACAGGGTGTGCACCTGTACCCCTATGCCAACTTCGGATATCTTTGGTGACGACCACCTCTCGTTGAAGGGATTCTTTGAGTATAGAAACTAACAAAATCGTCTCTACACCTGTTTTTAGACTTTGATTTGAACAACAAGGAAAAGAGAAATTCAAAGCTCTATACTGCAAGGTGGGCGGGGCGGCGTTTAAAAAGAACGTTTAGTCGAAGCCATCCAAAAGCTGTTCACTTTCAGTTGATAGACAAGTAGCAGCAGTTTTAGAACGGTAGCAGAGAGAGAATTTGAAACAGAGGCGATTGAGAAGAGAGCAAGGAGAAAGGTATCTGATTTTCGCTGTACGAACTCGGATTCGAAAGAAGTCACGCAAACAGTAGTCGTCTTCCAACAATTGGCAGTCTTTTTTAATGTTTCAGATCTCGTGAGGTCTCTCTGCGTCTTGACACGCCCCTACTAGCTTCTAGTAGCGCTTCGGCACAGACTACGAATGATGCTAAACTATTTAAGGTAGAGGTTGGTGTTTTCGCCGCAGCTTCGCGCTGCGTGGAAAAACGTGCGCTGCCATGGGCGATCAAAAGCAGCATGGCATATGGAGACTGGAGAACTGTATAACTCTCAACGGTTTTCCCGAATCAATGGTTTTTTGACGTTTGTCCTCCTCTAGCGTGGCTGAAGAGGAGGAGAAGAAGTTTCATTTTCTTTCTAAAGGTCCAGGATGCGTAGGAAAGACTTTACTGAGGGAAGGTTGCTCGAGTAGTTGAAGTGGTCCGGACCCGCTCTTCACATGCATTCAAGTATCAAGAGTACTCGTTTTCATATCCTCTTGCTAGTCGACAGAGGGATTTCAATAGCGGCAACTCCGAAAGTGGTCGATGAGGCCACTAGCCCTCTGCAAAACCACGCGGCTTACAGATCGCCAGTATGTTTGCCCCCTTTCTCTGTGCAGAGACAAACGGTTCCTTTTAACTAGAAGTGATTCCTGACCTGGTAGAAAGAGCAGACTAGAAATAGAGCGTTAAAGACAAGTTCAGTGACCAACCTGCCCGACTTTGGCTATATGTCTCTTAAGCCTCATCGAGCAATGGTATCAATATTACAGGGGATGAACTGTGTGGTAATACCTGACGAAGCACAAAACCAGTGGCTTCTCCGGTGGCTTAGCTGTGATTTACTGGTGCGCGTCTTTTGCTGCACACCTGTGAACCCTACACTGTACCCAGCACCTCTGTTGAGCTGGAAACCGGGAAGCTGAAGACCCACGGTGCTTTCGAAGAGCAACTCCGAATCATGTGCTCTGAGCCGTCGTGGACCGGACCGCCTGCCTTCATTGGCGTGACTTGGGAATATGCATAATATGATCTCGCTTTCTTCTGGCCTATCATTGCGCCATACTTCTTTCACCACGCCCCTAAGCCTTCCCACGGCGCGCTTTTGATCTCGACGCCGCGGCGCTTTCATTTGCGTGAAATCGCGGCTTCCTGGGAATCATCCCGTGTGCCATATTACATTTTAGGATAGCGAGCTGCGCAAACTCATAAAAAAGAGTAGCGTGCATGAAAAGAGCCTACTGTCTAAGCCCAGTGCCTCTCAGAGTTTCTCTTAATAGAGTGTTCTGCTCACCCATTTGGTTTTCCACCCACACTCGCCAACCACTGTGCACGAGGAAGTCTCCTGGCGAGGACTTCGCGGATATTGATTAGAAGGTCCCTTGCTTCTTCCACTAAAGCCAGGCGATTCAAAGCGTCGATGGTTTCGCTAGAATCAACACGAACAGCTAAGACTCGAACTGTGTGGAAAGAGGCGTTCTACCCAGCAGCGGCGCGCATAAGAGAAAGAAAAAGGGGGAGAGAAAGTGGAAGGAGGGGGGGGGGGAGGGAATGGGACGCAGAGTGGAAGGTGAGAGGATGAAAAGTGTGTTGGTGCGCTGCGTATGCGCGAGATTGCGCCAGCTCTTGTCATCTTCTGTTCATAAAAAGAAAGAATGATTGGTGGCTCAACGATAGACAGGTTGGCCAGATTGGTAAGTCACATTTGTATTGTGGCTGCAGCCTCGTATTCCGTACGATCTGCAACGAGCAGGGAGCGAATCGGAGTAGGCACGTTGTCTTTTCCGTTCCTTTTGCGTTGACGGTGCTACTGCTCCTCGCAAGTCCAGCCAGGTTTGCTCGGTCTTCTTACTTCACTCCGTAGCTGGTTATGCGCTACAGCCAGACTGGACTCGTCTTCCCCGAGCCCAGTGCGAGTTTACGCTTCGCGGTGTGCTAGGCGATTTCTTTCTGGACAGAAGTGCAGAAGGCTTTTATTTGCGCGAGGAATCAGTGACCGTTTCCTTGTAAATGTGAATCTGGTGTGGTCACAGAGTTCCTCCGCTTGAAGAATTCAGCGGCGTTTTTGCAGCTGGGTGAGGCCCCTTGCATTCAAAAAAGGTCTCAATACATGTCATAGCATAGCAGGCCACGTGTCATAAAGGTGCGACGGATTGCCGTTTTATTCTCTCCATCTCTTGTTGAATTACTCACGAAAGAGATGCGAATTCGCCTGCTGCGATGACAGGTCTTTTACAACGAAAGAAGAGGAGCCTTCACCGGTGAGACACGTAAAAAAGAGGAGCTGCGCTGTGTCTCTCAAAGTTCTGCCTTTTCGAGCTCTTGTCTGGATTCTGAACTTCAAGTGAACTTATGTGGAGATGGTTAGCCTTCGTTCTCTGCTGCTATCACTGTTTTTACTCAGAGTTCACCTTATTAGTATTTCTTTGAGTTGGTAAGGTCCGTATTTTCCTTTGTATTTTCTATCTTTCTCAGGGGTAAACTGACTTTAGTTTCACTGCGCGCAGCGTCAGCTTCCAAGTGAACAACACATCGAGTATTTAGCAGCTTTTTCTACTTCCTCACATTGCTGATCCCGATGTAAGTTAAAACAACACGTAATCAGAACACAGAATCGAAAAAAAAAAGAACATCGGTCACAGGGCAAGTCGTGCAAAAAAAAAAAAAGTAGGAGCACACATTCTAAATTAGCTCTCACTTATATTAAGTGACCTACTCTAATGGAGGCTTTTTTTTTTCGAAGCTCTTTCAATAAGGAAAAAGGTTGACACGTTTGCACTATACTCAGCAAAAGTGCCTGATTTAGATGCCACCCCGTTAAAAAAGCTTTTTTTTTGATTGCGGCGCTGAACTCACGTGTTCTGTGCGTTGTAGGGAGTAAAAAAAGAATGAGCGAGTGCTTTACTTACAGTGAACATGATCTCTTCTTTTTTCGAAAGGGCGAAGATGGCTGTTTAATCCTCACCTGCGTACAGTTGTTCAACACAAAAAGAAAAAAAAGCAACCCACTTTGCCCATTTGTTTCTTGTACGGCGTTGTGCTGTCACATTTGTTGTTCATGAAACTGATGAAGAGGTGAAAACCGAAAAAGAACGTGTAATACATCTGTGGCTCATCTCTTTTGTAAGTGACTGAGCCGCCTGAGTGGTTTCTTCTCTTTATGTAACCAAATCGTCAATGATAGATGGACATTCGTTTTTGGCCTTCCGTTTTTATGCCACTAAATCTGCATTTCTCCGATGATCGACAGCGATATGCCCGACTAGTAGTATTGTATGCGTTGTTTAATCTTGTCCGTTCTTCTTTCTTTTCTTACCTCCCTGAACTCCTCTCATTCTCCCTATGGGACTCAAGAGTGAGCATTATTTACAAAAGAGAAGAGCATAGTTTTTTGTTGCTTGTATTGCCCGATCATGTACACTCCCACGAGAGATGATTTGGTGAGCGTGATTAAGCTCCTCCACAACAATGGCGTGGAGGTGTCCAACTCAAAAGCAGCCTACGCTGAGCTGAAGCAGTATGAAGCAAATCCGTCTTTCTGCGTTTTGCTGTCCGTCGTGTTCGGCGCAGACGAGAATCCAGTTGCTGATTTACCGCTTCCTGTTGCGTGGGCACAGTATCGGCAGCTGGCCGGAATCACATTGAAGAACAACTTAGCTTCTGCGCGACACGCTCTAGGAGAAGACGCCGTCAAAGAGGCTGCGCGGTACGGACTGCGGGCACTCAAAAATCCACCGGATGCTCGACTGTCGCGCACAGCGGCACAAATCGTTGTGAAGGTGACAGCGTTAACGTCTTTCGAATGGTGGTCAGGGAACGGGCTCGGCGATCTGCCTAGCATCCTGCTGAATGAACTGCTCCCTGCTGGCGAACTGAAGACGCTTTCAGCCCTCTACTGCCTGCAGTACCTGATGGAAGACCTACCGAAGCAAATCGGAGCAGCCAGTGAGCACATTATTGAAAAGGTCTCGCAGCTGGTGCTGTCTGCTGGCACCCCTTTAGCAATTCGGAAAGCTGGGTTCCGCATGTGCTTCAACATTTACGAGCAGGCGTCTCTGCTTGACTGGAATGTAAGCACCTTTTCTCCCCTTCAAGAAGGTCTCTCAAAGGCAAGCTACCTTTTCTCCAACGTGTGCAGCTCACTGCTGGAGAGCTCGTGCGGCGGCGACGCAGCGTTCATGATCCTTGTCTTGCGGTCATGCGTGTTCTTGTTGGACTATTTCGACTATTTTCCACAGATCACGCCCGAGGACAGCCAACGGTACGTCACTTTCTGGATTAACAACTCCGCTCAAATTGTTTGCAACAACCACCAAAGCGACGAGGTAAACCGCGAGCTAGTTGCAGCCGCCATCGATGTTGTTTCCACGGTGGTTGAATTGTATGACCGCAACGGCGGAGAGACTGTTCTTCGCTTCCTGGTAGGCGGGGTGCCATCTCTCATCCCGTCGCTAGTGCCCGCTCTCGTGCAGCACTCCTTTATGTCAAACGAGGAGATTGCGGCGATCATGGACAACGACGATTACCGTATTCGCGACGCCACTGCTGTCAAGTTTGCCGTCAAAAAAGGGGCGAAAGACATTTCCCAGGATGACACCGTGGACGAAGACGAGGCGGCGATGTCTTTGCGCAGCTCTGCGCTGAAGTGCGTCGACGTGCTCAGCGGCTTCTCTAGCGATGCCACGTACAACAGCTTGATCGGACGCATTCAAGGGCTTTGGAACAGCAGCGACTGGCGCGCGCGCGAGGCTGGCATTGTTCTTCTCGGTACCGTTGCGAATGGATGCGCTTCTGAGCTGCGCACGTCTCTCCAGGGCGTTGTGTCGCAACTGATTGCATTCATCAAAGATCCTTCGGCGCACGTTTGTGTTGTGAGCATCGCGGAGTGGACGCTTTCGCGCCTCAGTGACAGCATCGTGACGTCCTTCCCGACCGCCATGAGCACCATCCTCCCTCTCCTCAGCTCCAGGCTGCAAAGTACCAGCAAGCGGGTTCAAATGACCACCGTCAGCGCGTTGAACGTCATCTACGCCGCGCTGCAAAGCTACGGTCAGCTGGGGCTGCTCACGCCACACCTGTCTGAGCTGCTGACGTCGATATGCAGCTGCCTCCCGGTGTACTCCACCAACAACCTTGCTCAGCTTGTCAGCCTGTTAACCAACTTAATGCCCTTGCTCGACAGTCCGGAAACCGCGGAAAAGCTGTTCCAGGTCATTCAAAGCGAGAGGCAGAGCCGCGCAGCGCAGTTTGAAGAGTCGTACATCGCTCTGTACGTGCGCGGCGAGCCCAACGTGCTCTTGAACAAGGACGTCTTCTCGCTCGACCAGGCGACGGTCGCCTTTCTGGCCGGACACCCCAACAACGAGGTTGCTACAACGGGTTTAACGACGTGGAATGGGGTGCTTGCGGATATCATGAGCAGAGAGGTGAAGGACGATGCTGATCTCGTTTTCAACACATTGTTCATCTGCAGCGCGTACATCACGTCGGTGTCAACTTACGCCCTCTCAGAATGGCTCAAGGCAACGTCGTGGAGTCTGCCGACAGCCACGATGCACTTTCTCGACACCACTGAGGTCTACGAAATTAAAACGGCGGCAGTGGCGCTGCTCAGCTCCCTCATTCAAGTGCTGGGGTCCGACGCGTTGCCGTCTGGCGCGCACGACCGGCTGCTTGCCAAGGCTGCTCAAGAGCTGGGCGACGCCGAGGATCCGCAGTGGAAGGAGCTCAGCGTGCGGCTGATCACGCACATCACCTCCAAGTACCCTGGCGAGCTCACGGCCGCCGCGCGGGATGCACTGGGGGCTGCCAACGGCGCTCTGAGAAGCGACGTGTTTGGAGAGTCGGCGTACCACTTTGCCCAGATGGCGTTTGACCTCTGCTACGTCCTGGAAGCCATGCCGGGTTTTGTACCGTACCTTCAGATCGACACGATTGCGCAGCTCATCACGGCAACGGACAACACGCAGGAGAAATCGGACGCCACAATCCAGCTTTTCCGCGCGCTTATGCAAGCTGCGCCTGAAGTGTTTCGTGGTCACCTGCCCACTGTGATCAAAATTGTGTACAGTTGGCAGCAGGCTTCTGCCAACTACCCCGAAACGCGGGAAACAATTCAGTGTTTTCTGCGTCGAGCAAACGAGGTGTGCCCAGACCTTTTTCAGTCGATTCTCCAGAATTTACCACCCGCTTTTCGGAATATGATTTTAACGTTTTACCAGTAAGATTAATGAAGTGAGTCGCGCTTACTTGAGCAAGGAAAGCATCCTTGCAATTCAGTCGTGACTGCATGTTTCTTTTCGCTGTTATTTCTCTTTTTTATGTATGACCTCAAAGGATGAGTGGGATATAGATGTGACCTTTCTTTTTTTGTGGGTTAGAGTTGCCGCGTCACAGTTGATGGCCAGTTTCTTTGTGCCCCTCTCAAGTTTTGCCTAAACCTTTCCAGGACCACATAAACTCGTCAATTGAGAATCGAGAGGTGTAAAAACTATTGCAAGTGTCCAAAAATGGAAGCTATGAAAGCGGATGTGATGGTCCCTCACGCAAGCAGTGATGAGGGCCACATTGGAAGGTTCTGCCTCCGCGTACTGTGTCTCTCCGTATGAGTTCTCTCTTCTCCACTATCCTCCCTCTCTTCCACCCACATTCCAAACTCTTGCGCTCCTTTTCTCGGTGCATTCTCTCCTTTTCTTTCTTTTCCTCTTGTAGTATATCGTTTTACTACTCCCTACTTCTTTGCCTTTGCGTTCTTGTGCACGTCGAAAAATAGCAGAATCGCTCTACCATGCGGCGCTATCTTGGACCCGTGCAGCTGACCGTTAATCGGCGGACAACAGTTGTGAGGTTTCGGTCGCAGCTCTCCGCGCAGAGGCAGGCCACTTTTATCTTGTCCCCCACGTTTCTGCAGAGGCGTTCTTATTACCCGAGCAACGGTGCATATCCGCCGCCGCCGCCGCCGCCGCCGCAGTCGTACTACCAGCAGCCACAGTGGTCTCCGTACAACAATGGACCTTACCAAGGACCACCGCCACCGATGCAGCAGGGTGGCATGCCGTACGGCCAGCCGCCGCCGCCGTTTCCAAACGACCTAGGTACGAAGGAGCGACCTGTTGTTGTGGTGTCGGCGCCGCAGAAAGCGTCATGGGCCACCCGGTTCTGGATGTTCCTACTTCTCGGCATCGGACTGAGCTGCTTTCTCAGCCTCATCGAGGAGTTCAACGATCGCTTCCAGGAGGGCGCGCCGGCGCCAAAGTCTGGCTTCTCGCGGTCGGGCCTCTCTGGGATGTTTGGCGCGGTGGAGGTGAAGCCGGTGAACCTCGACAACCTGGAAGTGACATTCGATAGCATTCGCGGCTGCGACGAGGCTAAGAAAGAGCTAGAAGAGATCGTGGAGTTTTTAAAAGACCCTGAGAAGTTTCACAACCTAGGTGGGCGGCTCCCCAAAGGTGCGCTGCTCGCCGGACCACCAGGGTGCGG
>AUXI01000480.1:0-18921 GCA_000482105.1 Crithidia acanthocephali | reverse complement strand
GACAAAACCAAGACAAAAGGAAACAAAAGAAGAACGCAAACAATACCTAGAAAAAAAGAGAAAAAAAGGGAAGACACAAAAGAAAAAAGAGAAAGAAAAAGGGAGATGCGCCAAAGCAAACAAATCAGTGAACAGGACACGAGCACCACAGACTGCGGCACAAGGCAAAGAACCTTCAAAAAAAAAGAAAAAAAGGTGTTAAAAAAAAAATCAAAGCACAGGAGGGTTGTCGCACGCATACCCACCCATTCTAAGACGGCGCAATGTGATTCAGCAACGCAATGAAGCTCTTTGAGTTCAGCGTCGCCTCGCCGCCAATCGACGCCTTGACGCCGATGCCACCCGCTGCGAAGTTCGCCACCTCATTTGGCTTGAACGCCGCCTGCGTGTTGACGCTGTGAATGAGCGCTGCCTCCGCGAAGGTGTAGCCACCACACATGTACACCATGACGTCTTTCGGCTTGTACTCTGCACTGGTCATCCCACCGCCACCACCGGAGGAAGAGGTGGGCTGTGCGAGGTAGGGGTAGGTGGCAGGGTCTAGCTGGCCACTGTAGAGCTGCTGCAGCGTGCGGCGCAGCACCGGCTCGTGCTGGGTGTAGATGTTGCCCACGTCCACGAGCGTTTTCATGATTGTCGCCATCACACCGGTGGCAGCGAAGAGGCGATCGGTGGGGCGATTGACACCGTAGTAGTGCCGCAGCTTTCGCAGGATGAGGGAGTAGTTCGCGTCGACGCGGTCGAGGTATGCCGCCACCTCCGAGCCCTTCCCGCCGGGCTGCTCGTAGCGGAGGTGGTAGATCAAACAGAGCCGAGTCAGGTCGTCCTGCGCAGTGCTGGGCCGCGACGCGAAGGTCTTGAGCCGCGACAGGTGGTCGCTCTGGTTCGACGAGGCGATCATGTCCTGCTCCAGTAAGGAGATCTCGAGTAGGTTGCGCTTCTTGATCTCGCTAGACAGGTGCGTCGTGATGGTCGTGTGCTTCGTCACTGAACCTGTGAGGCTCTTCGTTTGCGGGATGTTCTGCATGAACGCCTTCAACTCCTCCAAGGTCGCGGTAGACCGGTCAAGGTTCAGCGCGGCCTTGCACTGGTCCACGTACTTCTTCACATTGTTGCACAGATCTCCCCAGTTGCTGAACATGTTGTTCGCGAAGAAGGCGTCGTCCTGCTCGGAGAACACGTAGCCCTCCTCCTCTGCCCCTTGCACCTGCGGCGGCAGCTTCAGTGTGTTGGAGCGCAGGCCAATGTGCTCGTGCAGCATCGCCTGATACGTCCACGGCGTCAGCAGCGGCGTCAGCGGGTCGTCGCTGCGGTCCACCAGCAGCAGTACGCTGTCCCGTGCGGGGTAGTCGTAGAGGCCCGGGTCACTCTTTAGGATGCTCACCAGCTCTGCCGCCACACGCTGCACAAAGGGGCTGCTGCGCTGGTAACGGATGCAGGGACGGCGGCGCTGCGCCACCATGAGCGAGGCAAGCCCCTCCGCCAGCCGACGCACCTGGGTGGCCGAAATCGACGACGACACCAGCGACGGCGGCGGCGGTGTCTCGAGCACAAACGCATCGCGGTTGACGGCGTTGAAGTCGCAGAAGATCTCCTGCACCTGCTCCACCAGGGAGTCGTTGTCTGCCTGGGCCAGTCGGTCCAGCATCTCCGCGGACGCCGCGCCGCAGAAGAGGACGTGGTAGTTGCGGTACTTCGCCAGCCGCAGCTCCACGCACGCCGCTTCCACGCTGGCGAGGGTAGGCCGCAGCAGAATGTAGCAGCGCAGCATCTTCATGAGATTGCGCTGCCGTGCCGCGCTGTTGAGAGACTCGACGAGGTACACGCCATGCGTGAGCAGCTCCGTCTGCGAGAAGGCTGTCGCGATCATCGGCAGCACGCCGTCGTCGACGAGAAGCACCTTCATCGTCTTGTCGCGTGGCAGCATGCGGCTGAGGTAGCTGTCGATGATGTCGAAAAAGTTGTGTGTAGAGGAGGAGGCGGCGGCGCTGGTGGTGGCCGAGGCGGCGGTGGAGGGCCCGCTGCCGCCACCACCGCCGGTGGTCTTCAGCAGCGTGTTGGAGAAGCTCTTGAGCGTCGCCTGCGCACTCATCGTGGTAAGGCACTGGATGGTGAGCGAAAAAAGCAAGCCCTAGTGTTCTCTCTTGAATGGGAAAGTAAGCCACTACTGAAAGACGGCAGCAGCACACAGAGAAGTTCAGTTTTTTTTTAGATGCAGTAGAACGTGAGAGAAGGAGATAAAAGGAAAAAGGGAGCAGTACAGGTGGTGAATAATAATAATAATAATAATTAAAGAACAAGAATACTAAACGGGCAAAGGGTATTTCCTCAAACAGCTGTTAAACCACTTGTATCTTTTTCTTTTTTCTGCAGTGAAGAACAATATCTGGCTAGCAAAAACAAGAGAAAGAGAGAGTGGGAGGGGGGTCAAAAGAAAAAGATGGAAGTAGAGGGAAACTAACAGCATGAGAACGAAGAGAAACAGCTTTTGTTTTCCATTCGAAGACTTCGACATTGCAGTGAAAATAAAAACACAGAGTTGCAATGGTGTTGTGGTTGCAGTCCGAAGCAGAGCTTGTTTGTCTGTTCAACATCTTCTGTAATGAGCCGCAGGAAGAAAAAAAAAAGCCGCCGGCTGATCACGTTCTCGAGTATTTTTGCTTGCTTTGTTGAGTGTACCGTAAAAGGTAACAGAAAAGGGGAAAAACAAATTTAAACAATCTATGATTGTGCACAGGATAAGGAAAAAAAAGGTATAATGGTAACAAAAGCGCTTGGCATTCTTTACCCGTTCGGTGTTGAACGACGCGCATAGCATTCATGTGTGCCTCTATATTCTCTTCTTTTTGTTTTACTTTGTGTCTATGTATCGAAAAGGCTGTATGTCACGAAACGCCAGTGCCCACAAGTGTCTTTCTCTCAGCTTCTGCCAACGACTGTCCTTGACTGCACGAGCACACATGCCCATCTCCGCTAGCGATAGCGGCGGCGCTGGTGCACACGGGCAGGTCCTCGCTCCGCGAGTCGGTCCGCTAGCGCCAGTGCTGCACGCACCTCCGGATCGTCCTGCCTCGTGTCGGCGCTGCGCGCAGCTTTCAGCAGCCGTGCAGGACGCGGCGGCACCGTCTCGATTGGTGCTGCTTCCCGTGGTGCAGACTTGTCCACCACAAACGAAGAACGTGAAGACGGTGGTGTGTTGCCCCTCTCGTTTTCCCCTGTCCGCGAGGCATCCTCGTCCTGGCAGAGGTCATCCAGCGCCTCTGTCATCCACTGCTCTACCCCCATCTCTGCACACTTCCCCTCGATACGGCCGATGTTGTCGTCCTCTAACCTCTCCAACGATCCCACGGTGCTTTCGGCCTTCGGCACAACACACACGCCAACGGTGCTGTCGTTTTGTGCAGGCGGCGCAGAGGTCTGCTTCGTAGTCGGTGGGCCACAAGGCTGCGGTAGCAGCACACCGGCATTCACGCACCGTTGCACCCACTGCGGCGTCACACACCCGAGTCCTCTCTCCCGCGCCACGGAGAGTTTTGTGCGGGAGGCGGATGCCACCGTCGACGCTGCTGCGGCGGCGGCTGTCTTTGGGGATCTGTGAAGTGCCGCGCCAGGCAGCGAAGCGTCCGAGTCAGAAGCGATGCGGAGTGTGTCCCTACTACTGCTGCTGCTGCTGCTGTTGTAGTTGCAGTGCGGAGTAGGTCGCGGTGGAGTCCGCAGTTCCGCTGCCTCACTCTTGTCTCCCGCCTCACCAGCAGCAGAAGCGGTGGGCAGAAGCGGCGCAGTTTGCAGCGCAGCACGCACACCGCCCAGCTGCATGTGACTGTACACGACGGTGTTCGTTGTGTCGAGCAAATCGCGGTGGTACTCCGCACCGTAGAACTGCAGCGTCGCAACAAGGTTTGCTTTCAGCTGCAACGGCAACTGCGTGGTGGTGAAGCGCAGGCCGGAGAAGAGAAGCGGATCGTAGGCGACTACGTCCAGACCGCCCTTACAGGGGAGCAGCGGCCGACCGGCCAACACTGACTGGTGCACCCACAACTCGTAGACCACCGGCAGCCGCGCCGCACGGACACGGTCCTGCATAGTGGGAGAGAAACCGTTCGCCTCTGCCCAGCCGCGTCCTCTCACCACCGTACTCGCTGCTGCACCAGGCGGTAGAGGAGGGTCCATAAAGCTGCTGGCGTTGCTGCTTGAGGCTGCAATGATGACACAGGTGAGGACCGTGGAGGTGTCGAGGTCGTACACAACAGACCCGCCGTGCAGCGTCAACGCGGCCACGGTAAGTGGCGAGGTTGACGGCGACACACAGAAAGTGTGCCCGACAAACATGTTGAGTGTATGTGTGCGTGTGTGTGTGTGTGTTGTTTTTTTGTCTTGCTTCTTTTGGTGCAGAAGGAATCTGACTAGTTTCTCTCGATAGAAAAGCAAGAGCAGCGACAACTTGTATGAAATGAGCTGCCCAGCAGTCGTTTCTATGAACGTGAAGTGAATCTATGATAAAAGGATTGCTTCGCGAGGTGTTTTCGCAATTTTAAACTGTGGTGGATCTCCTTCTGGTTGTCAACCTAAAGGATGTCTGCGCTGTTTCGGTCTGAAGAAAGGGGGAAACAAAAGGAACAGCAGGAGGGGGATGGACAGAGTTGAGGAATAGAAAGTTTGTGAGCAAACATAGAAAAAAGCAACTCTTGCAGCAGAACAACAAGCTTGCATGTCAAAGGTCTTGCGTGCCGATGCAGGAATACATCTGACATCCGAAGCAGCGCTGGCGAAGTAGCCGTAGAAGCTCACTGAGAAAGCCGCAAGAGATCTGTTTTCATGCAACACATCCAACAGCAAGTCTGAATGCCCTTCCTGAGGGCGTCTTGTTTCCAATGAACTCCACACACTACGCAGAGAACCGGTGAGCATAGCTGTGTCACTTGTTTACTCATTTTCACCCAAAAGAAGGAATACGCTAAGTCAAAGTGTTAAAAACAGCAATAGGAAAGAAAGAAAAGCAAGGACGTAAGGACGCAATAATAATAGAAAAGGAAAAGAAAAAAAAGTGGGTGTATAAAGAGTTTTGCAACGGGTACCCTGTGTGTGTGTGTGAGCACAAGATGCACTATACCGGCGGCGCCGCGTTGTTGTTCGTGCCGTTCGCGTCCGCGGCATGAATCGCGGCGTACAGGATCGGGTCCGACTCCCGCAGGGCCTCCGGGTTCTCGGCGAAGCACACAAAGATCGTCGTCACCGCGCTGTCCACGCCGACGAACACGAGCTGGTGCACGAGCGCGGAGGTGAAGAAGACGAGGACACCGACCGGCCACGAAGACGCCACACCAGCGATGAAGGCGAAGAGAATCGCGATGGCGAAGGTGAACATGCTCAGCGTCGGCACCACCAGGCAGTCGTTAAAGTAGGCCGCGAAGAAGCACTGCTGGCACAGCGCAAACGTCCGCTTTGCCCCCTCGATGTACCCGCAGCCGTAGATGGCGACGTGCACGAATGCGTAGCGGTTAAAGTACTGCACGATGTTCTCCAGGCAGCGCAGCATGCAGTCCACAATGCAGCGGATGAATCCGTTTTCGTTGTCGCTGGACGACTGGAGCAGCCAGCGCAGAAACTGGATGATGGCGACGACGAGAGAGCCGAAGCAGATGGAGCCGAAGCTCGTGGTGGTGGCGCGCTTGAAGGAGGCGAGGGCCGGATGCGGCGGCATGTTGCTCGAGCCCGCGTAGTACCACGTCGCGATGAGGCCCGAGGCGGTCACGTGCATCACGTTCGGCACCACCTGCGACACCCAGAGCAGAATAAACACGAGCAGCCCGATCACAAAGCCGTAGCCGCCGTTGCCTTTGTCCTTGTAGAAGCGGTCCACCGGCGCGGCCACGCCGTAGCCCCACAGCACAAGGTAGCCGAACATCACCACGCACAACCCGACGTTCAGCGCAAAGTTCGTCTTGTACTGCGACATCAGCTTGGCTGAGGTGCGCAGGAGGGCGGCGGCGAATGGGATGCGGCCACGGACAAGGTAGAGCCACAAGGCCTGAAAAGCAGTGCAGACGAGCATCAGAATCCCGACCACGAAGTCGATGCGGACAAAGGCCATCACGGCCGAGACGGCAAACATGACAATCGTCAGGATGTTCGCGATGTAGATCATCTGCACCGGCACGCGCTGCGCCACGACGAGCATCGCAAAGGCAGTGACGAGGGACGCGATGGCGGCACACGCGCACACCACGGCGATCCAGCCAACGCCGACGGAGCTCGACTCGTCAAAGATGGGCGACGTGTTTTTGTCCTTTTCGTACGTGTACGTCGCGATCTGCACGAAGCTCCAGATGATGGAAAAGAGCACGAGTACGCCGAAGAGAACGGCGGCCCAGAGGTCTTTGCAGCCGCGGATGCGGAAGCGCGAGAGCTTTGGGTTCTGCGCGGCAGACTCCGGGTAGAGCGGAGTGCCGTCGACTGGCGCACCGTCAACCTGGTCGTAGTTGATCTCTGCCTGCGGGTACTGGTAGCCTGCCGCGTTGTCACCGTACATGCCGGGACCGGTCGGGTTCACCGGGATGCCGGCGTCCGTTGGCGCCGGCGCCTTTCCAGGCTTCCCCTTGCCCAATCCATCGTCAAACTGACTCATGTTTAACAATGTCTTTTTCTGTTGGTGTGGTGGTGGTCTTGTCGACTGAGTAGTAGGGAGAAACGATCACTGCCGCTATTCTCTTTTTGTTCAACGCACTTTTTTTTTCAATTTTGACAGCTTCCTGAAGCTAGTGAGTGTCGGTAAGATGACGCAACTCCACTGGCAAAAGAGCAGGAAGACTCGGTTGCAAGTAACAGAGCAGTACCTCAGAAAACGACAGCAAAAAAAAAAACTTTGAGAGTCCAGCGCGGAGTCCAGAAAAAAGAAACAGAAGAAAAAAATGATCTGAAGTTTAAAAAAAAAAATTTCACAAAGAAAGGTTTTTTCTTAAAGGAAAGTGTTTTTCGAGAGTTGAAAGTATGTGTATGTGCAAGTGTGACCTATGCGTTGGAAAGATGAAGAGAGAGAGAGAGATGGGAGGATAGTAGCAGGAGTATGAAGATGGAGAAGCGTAGAAAAAAAAAGAAAGGAAAGGCTGCAAGAGGAAACATACGGTGACAAAGGAAAGAGAAGAGGTTTTTTTGTTTTTTATTTTGCGTGGTTAAGTGCAGAGGATGTTTTTAAAAAGCACAAAATGCTTATCAAAAACACACACTTTTCATTATTAGACTTCTTTTAAGAGACGGTTCTATCACTTGTCGTTTGTTAACTTTTTATTTGGCATTTGTGCAGTACCCGCCATTTCCAGAATTGGAGTGTTAATCGTGTCTTATGCGCTACTTTTCTTCACCCTCTATCCGAGGTCCACACTCCAGCTAAGCCCTTCGCTGGTTGTGTTGCTCAGCGCCACAGCTGCAGCCACGGCAGGCTCTTTCTTGGCTTTCTTTCTCGGCGCAGCGTCGGAAAGACACACATTCTCCGTGCCGCTTCGACTGGGGTGCGCCGTCTCTGCTGCCTCCGACGTCCTCGCGCGGTGTTTGCTCCCTGCCGCCGTCACCACCGGTGCAGCAATGGGCTGCTGTGACGCTGCAAACTTCCGAGCTTTCCGCTGCTCCAGCAAGTGTTTGCGTGCACGGGCGGCGCGGTCGCGCGGGCGGAGGTGTGCCTTCGCTTTTCCGAAGCGGCACCGCTCCAACCGCAAGCGCCGACGCGCCAGCGCGCGGACACCGACCTCGACAAACGCATTTGCGGCGGCGGCGGCGGGGGTAACACCAGGCATCACCGTCGTCCCGTCCTCATCTCTTTTAGAGGCGTGCTTTACTCGCACCAGTGTACTCTCCAGCGTGTACACC
Source organism: Crithidia acanthocephali (assembly GCA_000482105.1). Taxonomy (NCBI): domain Eukaryota; phylum Euglenozoa; class Kinetoplastea; order Trypanosomatida; family Trypanosomatidae; genus Crithidia; species Crithidia acanthocephali. Next base: position 11,061 of record AUXI01000480.1, on the reverse strand, counting down.
GCGTGCTCTTGTGCGCCAGTCGAATTAGTGGTGGTGGTGGCCGTCGCGTGTCGTCGCGACGCCGTACGAACAAAGGCGGCCGCCGCTGCGTAGAAGTCGACGCGGTCGTGGCCCACGAGAACTCCGAAGAGCGCGTAGACGTCGACGAGGTGGCGGGTGCGCAGCAGCGCCGCGTCCACCGCGTGTGCGGCGACGTTCAACCCTCCGCCCGCAGCACTGTCTGTGCGCTGCTGCTTGTCAAGTGTCACGTGCACCAGCTGACGTTGGAGGCTCGACACAGGCCCGCCGTAGCTCAGCACGACCCGCAGAGCCTGGGTTCGGCCCGGGGCGGTTGCGCTGCCGCTGCCGTTGCTCTGGTAGAGGGCGGTGAAGACTTGCCGAAGCAGGCGGTGCGTCTTCGCGAATGCCTCGGCGTTGACGCTGGGGTGGTTCTCACGGTGCAGGCGGTCCTGTGTGGCATGTGCGGCGAGACGCAGGTCAGCACCGCTGCCACCAAGAAACACACGCGGGTGCAGGGCCGCCATCAGACTCGCGTAGGAGAGCCAAAACGCTGATCGACTGTCTCCTTTGGGAAATTTGAGCGCCGGCAGCACATCCTGTGTGAACAACTCGAGCAGAACCTGGCCCGTGACCCGAGGCGGCGCACCGCCACCACGCGACGCCTCCACGTTCGCCGTGAGGGTCGCCGTCACACACCACGAGAGATCGAAGAGAAGTGTCTGGTGCGGGAGCAGAAGACTGCTGAGGAAGCAGCGCGTCGCCCGCTCCGCCCACGACAGCAGCAGCGGCGCGGCACCAAGAGAGAGCGCAACAAAAGCGGCGCGGTGCAATGGGGACAGTCGACGCGTCGTCTGTGCTGTATCGGTGCTGCTGCCGCTGCTGCCGGACGGTGAGAAAGCTTCCGCGCACCGCTGCCAGCTCTCATACACCACGAGGTCCTCCCGTGACTGCGGCTCCAGGTACGCCACCACCACCACTTTCACTGGCGCAGACCCCGGAGACGGCGCGGACAACGGCGTCGTTGGGCCGCCACGCGGGCGGCTGTGCGGGGACGCGTGCTGCGCGGCCAGTGCGCCGTGCACCAGCCACCGGTTGAGCTCCGCGGCGTCCTCGGCCGCCTGCCGCAGCCGTCGCTCCGCCTCCAGCGCACACCACACGAGCTTTTGTGCACTGCGCTGACGTGGAGCCGGCGCGGTGGCGGTGGATGGACCAGCAACGGGGCTGACGGCGTTCGACCTCGTCGGCGCGGGTGGCGTCGGCGCGGTGACGGTGGACGGCGTCGGAATGCGCACAAACAGCGCCACCTGCTGCACCGCCGCAGAGGAGGCGGTGTCCGCCAGAAAGGACTGCATGGCCAGACGCAGAGCAGCACGTCGCAGCGGCGCATCGTCGCTGGAGTGATCGTAGATGACCGACTCCATTGCAAAGAGAACGGCAAGACCCGGCAGAACCACAACGCACTGAACGTCACGCTGTGCGTCGAGTGAGTGAACAACGAGGGGTGGTCTTGGAGGGTGAGCAGGACAGTTCCTGTAAAAGGCGGGAGACGGAGAAACAGCAACAACGGAGAAGGATAGTGGAGGGCGACGATAGAGATTAGCCTCTTTGTTCGTGCTCTTGGATGACTACAGCTGGAAGGTGGCGGCTCTCACACGTGAGCGCACAAGCACCAACCTTTTTCCCTTTCATGTGTCTTATGAGCGAGAATAAGGGGTACACACATACACACACACACCTATTATTAACCAGTTGCTACCGTTTCGTTTCGTTTCTTTTTTTTGGGTTTAATGCCAAACGGAGACACACTGAGAGCTCATCAGAAAAGGAAGAGATACAGCAAAGTGGCTGAGAGAAATGAATCTGCACTGTATTTGTCTTCTCCTTTTTTCTTTGGGTCGATTAAAGTGAGCTCTGTTGTGTCTAAAGGATCTGCGGAGCGAAGCAAAAAAAAAGGGAATGTTGTGATGGAGGAGTCATACATGCAGAGCAACGCTCTGCGCCAACTGCGCCAACAACGCACCTTATTTTCCCCTTTCCAGGGAAGCAGTTCTTCAGAAAAGATGATTTGGGAGTGCGTGGCCGTTATTCACCACGTTGTTGCGGAACTCCTGCATGAGTGCCCGGGCACGCTTGCGCTGCTTCTTCGTCATCCGCTCCCCTTCCCACGGCACCTGGAACTCGCCTGGCCGTGCCGCGCGTCCTTCGCTGTCTCCAGGTGCAAAAAACTGTTGCAGTCGCCGCAGCAGTCGCCCGCCACCAGCGCTCTCCGATCCTCCAAGGACCGGCGGCGCTGCCGGCTCTGTTGGATATTCGTAGGGCTGTTGCTGCTGCTGCTGCTGTTGCTGCTTGAATCGTTCCCTGTACACCGTCACGCAGCCCTCACTCTCGCGCAAAACGGTGTAGAAGTTATCCCGCCACGCGGCGGCGGCTGCCGTGAGACGCTGCTCCGCCTGCTGCGCCGCCTCCGCTTGCTCCTGCCGCGCAGATCCGGCGCTGCGCGCAATCGCGACGAAGTTTTGGTGCGCCGTGGCAAGCGCCGTGGCAACAGGGCCGCTGCTGCTCTCCACCGCAGGGGACGCCGGCTTGTCTTCCGCGCTCGTATGCTCGTTTTCATGGGCAGAGCTGTGGGTGTCGCCCGTGCTTTCCGCCTCTTCCTCGCGCATCAGGTGCAGCTTCTCCTCCACAAACGCCTTCAGGGATGCCACCGTGGGATCGTTGAGGGCGGCATCTGTAGGACCCTCAGCGCTGTCGAGCGTCGACTGCGGCGTCGAGGGCGTGGACAGACTCTTCGGTACATTTGTGCGTGTTGCGCTATCTTGCGCCTGCTGGGCCGTGTAGAGGGCAAAGGTCACAACATCCCGCACGTCCGCCGGCACCCCGGCAAGTAAGTCCGCCACGCGCTGTGAGCTGCTCCTCTCCGCAGCCGAGGCAACAGTGGTGGCTGCACGAGCCGTCGTAGACGCCTGCGCGTCCTCGCCAGAAGAACCGGCCGCCGGCGCCAACGCGGACGCATCACTTGACCGTCCATCACGCTGCAGCACCACGCGTGTCATGAAGTCCTGCACGCACTCGTGAAAGGCCTCATCGAAGCCGTCCTTCGCCGTGCAGGGACAGCCTTCGCGACTGTACACAGCGCGGCGAGGCGCCGCCGGGAGCTGCGCCAGAAGATCCACCACCAGCGAAGCCGGGGGAGGCGGCAGCGCAGCTGCCTTGGCGATGCGACGAGTCAGTGCGTCCTCCTCCAGCCGGTGGTGGGCGCTGCGAATGCTCCGGAGCATCTCGGCCTCGCCTTGCATCAAGGTGTTGTGGTAGTTCATCTGCTGCTTCTCCCTGCGATCCGCCTCACTGGCATCACCACCATCGCCACCATCGCCACCACTCAGCAAAACGGCATCGCCACCGTCCCAGCTGCGCCGCGTCGTGTCCTCCGCCTTCGCCTCCTCCTCCGCACGGCTGGTTCGCGCGGCAGAGATGGCCGCCTTGCGAATACCCCGCAGCGTCTTTTTCAGCGCCTCGAAGGTCACCGCCACCCGCAGGCGGTCCACCGGTTGCCGCTCGCACACGAGCACTCCCTTCTTGGCACTCTTCACCGTCGCTGCCTCGGAGAGATCGGCCGCAGGTGGAGCGGCAGCGGGAGGTGTCGTCGCAGCCGTTGCAGGCCTGGCTGTCACGGGCAGGGCCCTCTCCTCCTCGTTGTGCGGATCGCCTTGCACCGCGTTCTGCGTGAGCGGCACTGCTGCTGCGACGGGTGACGTCGATGGCGAGGAAGACGACGCAGACCTGGTGGAAGGAGGGGAAGACGGTGTTTCATCGCTGCTGTCCCCGTCATCCGACGCATCTGGATTCGCGACAACACAACTCTCTGCCTTTGGTGCCTGCTGTGTCCCTGGCGAAGTCTCCGAGGCCCGTTTTTCGGTGCTCGCCTCCGCAGTGCTGCCGCAGTCTTTCCGCTCCCGCTTGCTCGGTGGCCACCACGACGGCAACTGCTGCTGCTGCTGCTGGACCGCGGTCTGCGCATTGGACGCGGACACTGCTGAAGCTTGAAAAGACGCACCCGGCGTGCACAGGTCCACTGGCGTCCTCCCAGGCATCAGCGTAGATCTTTCTGCCCGCGGAGACAGAGAAGGAGTGGGGAGAGCTTCGCTGCGATGCGGGGCATGTACTGGAGCAGTCAGCTGTTCTCCCCGCGTCCGCATGTACGCCGCTGCGGCCGCCGCCGCCGCAGCAGCAGCACTCGGGCGAGAAGAACGGAAGGACTCCGGTCGAAGAAGGGCAAACACACGCTGGTCGCTTCCCTCCCTGCCGATGCGTATCGTTGGTGACACGACGGCGCTGTTGCTGCTACTTGAAAGCGCAGCCGCGGCGGCTGCGGCGCCGGCTCGCGCGCGTACCCCCGCTGTGGAATCCATCGGCACCGGTGGGAAACCACGTTGACTGGCAGCAGAAGCCGCAGTTCCGCCAGCGTCGGCGTAGCCGCCCTGCAGAAAGAGGGCGGAGTTGGGGGAGAAGTACTGCGACTCTTGTTCCTCCTGCTGCTGTTGCTGTGCGGGAGACGGAGAAGTGGAAGACGTGGACGACTGCGGGGGCGGCGGCAACGACGATGATGCAAGCGCGGGTGCTGGAGCGTCCCCCGGCCGCATCAGCAGTGGCGCGTACGACGCCGGCGGCGCACTGACTGGTGGAGATGTGTGCAGGTGCGTGTCCGCCTGCGGCTGCGGCTGCTCCGTGAGGGAGCGGCGGAGACTCACGAGGTGCTTCATCGCGGCCTCTGCAGCGGCGGCCGCGGCAGCCGACTTTGGCGCCGCGGTCCCTCCGATGGGCGGCGGCACGTACTGCCGGCGTTTTCCGTCCATGAGAAAAAAGATGAATGAGAATACGATTCGTGGGGGAGAAAGTGTTCTCCACAATGCAGAAGCGCTGCTCTGTTTGGTGTTTTTCTATGCTTCTCGACTGCGACTACAACGGAACGTGCGGTTGCTTTTGATGACAGTGAGAGACGGTACACCACAGAGCAAATACTTGGCGCAATTAGACAAGAGTCGTGAAAGAGAGAGAGAGAGAGAACACAGTTTCCCGAGTAGGACAACGTCCTTCACTGGAACGTACCGGTACTGCGAAGCAACCGCAACTCTGCTTCTCCTATCGTTAAGAACGACCACTCCTTCACAGCAAAGTATCACACAAAGAAAGAGAGCCGTCCCCCCCACCTTTTTTTTTTGGTCACTTCTTTTTCTCTGTGAAGGCGTGCATCAGATGACAGAAGCGGTGTGGTCACTTGAGAAGCAGAACGGCAGCTGCATGTCCTTTTTTTTTTTTACATATCAGTCTTTTCCTTTTCTGTTTTGTTGAAAGAAACCTTTAAGGCTTATTGCTTTGCTTGTCTGAATGCTCCGTCGAGGGCTCCACATTCGAATTAGAATAAGTAGAATTCCTTGTTCAGAGTGATATAAGAAAAAGAGGATAAAAAAAAGACTTTTTTTTTCTACATTTGGACGTTATATCCCCTCTTTCGCCGACAAGTCAGCTGCAGTGTATTGTGCTGTTCTCCATGCTACTGCTGCTGCTGCTGCCGCGCGCGCGCAGCCGCCGTCGCGGCCTGTCGCGCCTCCATCCAGCGGAAGTTGTAGAGGTCCGCGCGGGGCTGCATGCGAGCCACAAACCGCGTTGTGTCCGCGCCGAGGTGTTGCAGGACGATGAGGTAGAGAAACATGTACTGCTCGACACGCTGCACCATGCCGAAGCGAGCCTTGCGCATGTCGGTCAAAATGCAGCGCAGGCTGTCCCGGTTCAGCTTCCCTGCCTCCATCAGCTTGATCGCTGTGTAGGCACCAATGAGGGTGCCGGTGCGGCCAATGCCCGCACTGCAGTGTACCAGCACCATTGGTGTTTTCTTGCCACTTTCGGAGCTGCTGTTCTCGGTTGGGTTGCTCGATGCGGGCCCACTTCCGCTTGTACGACCGCCACCGCCACCGCCACCGCCAACGCTGCTGCTGCTGCTGCCCCGTCCATCGGCCGCCGCCAACGCTTTCGACCTCGCCACCTGGTCCGTGATAATGCGCAGCAGCTCCTCGAAGGACTCGGTGCTGTCCGGCACACCGCGATCTGGCCAGCCGACGTACTGCACCATCATCACCTTGTGCGCCTTCTCCTTCGGCGCGTTGCAGGGGCGGATGAAGAAAGGACGAAAAATCAACTCGTGCTGCTCGTCCACCGAGTACGGGTCGCTGCGGTCTTTGTACACCGCCATGTTGCCGAAGACCTCGCCCGCAAGCCCCCCTGCCTTGTCGGCCGGCCAGTAGCGATCTGCTTTAAGAAACCCAGATTCCTCCACCTCCGTCAACATCAAAATGAGCGGAATCTGGTAGTTGTAGACGGCGTTCAAGAAGTCCTCCATGCAATCGAGCACCGGGGCCTGTGAGGCCACAAAGACCGGCTCCACACCCATGTCCAGCGTGTTGCCGTTTAAGTACAGCGGAACGTGCTTGCCGCTCGCCGTCACGCTGTTCGCTCGGAAGCTGCTCACGTCATCGCCCGCGCTGGCGGCGTCGCTCGAGGCGCTGCTGTTGTTGTTGTTGCCTGCGGTGGAGGCACCGCGGAGGGTGTCGAGGATGCGCTGACCGGCTGACCGTGGCGCAGGGTTCTGCGCGCTGCTGCTGTTGCTGCTGCTGCCGAGGCAGACGAGCGCACCGCCCGCGGTGAGCGTTGCGGTGGAAAGAGCGTCTCCTCGTTCGCCATCACGTTCACGTAGCGGTTCTTCGTCGGGAAGGAGTACGATGTCGTGAAGTTGTACTGTCGTGGGTTCATCGTGCGTGACTCGATGGTGGCGAACTCCTTCTCAATCCAGTTGAACTGCTTTTCCACCGGCAGCTGCGTGATGTCAAAGTCAGGATTCATCGCCGCGTAGGAAGGCGGTGGACTTGCGGTGTTTGCTGCCGCTGCTTTTGCTGCTGCGGCGGCGGTGCGGTCAGGCGTCTCTTCGTGAAAATCGTAGCCCTCACAGGAGAAGTTAGACGTGTCGTCGGCCCTCACCGGTACGTTGGCGGTGGTTGTGGCGGAGGCTGTGGGAAGCAGGTCACCATCCTCATCGCTGTGCGACGTGCTCAAACGCGAGATGGACTCGCTATTCATCGAGTTGTTTTCATTCATCCCTACGCGCTCTTTTCGATTGGCGATAGCGTCGAACTGCTACGATGCAGAAGGTCTGCGAGTTTTTTTTTTCTTTCTTTCTTTCTGTTTCTTTTTCGGCAAGTGAAACTACTCTCGTTCACTTGTTTAGAAATGATCGACAGCGCAATGGAGACAAAAAAAAAAGTAATTACAGTGGAGTCTACTGCTCGAATAGTAAAATGCGGAGCAGACACACACTCGAAATGAGTGGATTGTATATCAAACAACAAAAAAGTAGAAAAAGCTGATCCGCTGGCTTCGAGGTCGAAAAACGCAGGAGGCGTCTGTCAGCGGTGAAATAAAGCGATATAAAAAAAAAGGAGGAAGAAGTAGACAGCAAAGCTTTGCTGAGGTATCAAAGCTGAGCTCAGAAAGGCGACAGGCGAGGAAAAAAAAAAAGTGACGGGGAATGAAGAAAGAAGACAAGAGATAGAACGCAAACACACCTCTCAAACAATAGTTGAATATGGATCTACAGTCTACTGTACAGCTAACGAGCACCGCGCGTGAAATCGGGCACAAAAAGGTGAGGAAGAAGAAAAGAGAGAAGAAAAGAGTCAAGACCTGCGAACAGAAAACCTATAAATTGCAGAAAAGTCTTACTCGTATTGAATGGAAGAGCAAAGGCGAAAGCGTGCCGCGAATGAGAGAAAGAAACAAAAATGAAGACAGGCGTACGAACAACGGCTCCTCAGAACGAAGCACCGTATCTGCACAGACACAAACGGATACATAGTAACGGTACACGGGAAGGCACGCAGAGAGAACAGAGAAAGAAGGGGATGATTGTGAGAAGACTGTACACGGTGTTTTCCCTCTTTCTGAAAGCCGAATGCACCTTCATAAATGCGAAGAGAGTCACTGAAATTCGTCTTCCGCGGTGTGGCCGTTGGAAAACACAGAAGAGCAGATGGGTCCGCAGCGGGGCATCGATGCTTTCATCACCCACTCCGCGCTGACGCTCCCGGCCCCTTCTTCAAGCAAAAGAGTATCCACAACCAGCAAGGCTGCACTGCAAAGAGCCCTAAGCAGCCATATCAAAGAAAGTCACGACTCCCCTGCTTTTCGCCACGTCTAAAAAGTCGCTTTACGCTGTAAGACGCGTTGCAAGGTTACAAGCCTCCCGACTACAGGTCGTTCTGAAAAGAAAAACCTTCATAGCCTTCGATTAATACTTGAGCATGCTGTACTGCAGTTGCTATTTCGCTCGCGAGTAAAAAGCCAACAAAGGACAAACAAAAGCAGACAGAAAACGATGAAAAAAGGCCCCGTCTTGATAGGCTGCCTGCTATGCATCGCATTAGCTGAAACTCAAAGAAGAAAACAGAATTAAGAATGTGAGACGCCACTTAAGTCTCTTAGTTTACACGGTAAAACAATGTACTTCTTAAGAAAAAAAATGCAGAATGAATGACCGTCCAGCACGGTGACCTTCAGCAACACAAGATTCAACACCTCAGCACCTCCTACGATTACTCCGCCTCCTGCTCCGCCGCGGCCACATCGGACCCTGGCGCGGGTGATTTCGAGGTTGCCGCCACGTCTCCCGCCTCTGCGGCTGTGGGTGCAACGGGCTCCTCGCCGAGGCGCAGCTGCATCCCCTCCAGGTCCTCGTGATCAACCAGCAGCTGAATGCGCGACCGCGCACGCAAGGCGACGGAGTAGAATACTCCGCCCTGCGCCTTCGGTGCCGCAATCTCCAGCAACACGGTGCCCAGCGAGAGACCCTCCAGCTGCGTCCGCAGCGGCCCATCCTCGATCTTCTCCATGGCTATCTCCTTCAACTTACCACCTTGCGCGATCATGTCCTGAATGAGCGACACCGGCACGCGCACCAGCCGCGAGGAGTGCTGCATCAGCTTCGCGAACAGCACCGCCGCCTCACTTGCAATGCGCCAGCCCTTGTCCAGGCACTCAAACGCAAGCACGCGCAGCCCAGCCGAGACGATGACGACGGAGTCCGTCTTGTGCCGCAGCACCGCTGCTGCCTGACGAGAGACGATGCTGCAGACGGAGCCGGCCGACAGCCGCAGCTCCCGCTCCCCCTGCGCCGTGCGTACGAAGAGAAGGTCCATCGGGAACTGAGGAACCTCGTAGAAGCCGGTGATCGCCGTTTGGATCTCCATCGGTGCAGCCACAAACTGCGGTGGCAGCGAGCGCGGCTTCGTGGGCTCTGGCGCTGCAGTCAGCTCCGCCTCCAGCGTGTCTGCGCCATTGACGGCGGAGAGCTGCGCCACCCCATCCTCCTCTTTCTTTTCCTTCTTTGCCGGTGAGGAGGCCTCGGCCGTCGCCGCGGTGGTGACGTCAGCGCTCTCCTCCTCCTTCTCCTTCTCCTCCTCGGCCTTCAGCTCCTCCAGCTTCTTGAGGCGGAACTCACTCACCTTGTCAAAGACCGCCACAAAGAAGCCACCGCCCTTGCAGTGGCTCGGTAGCAGACGCATGCACAGCGTCAGGTCCAGCGCATCCACCGCGGGTGAGGTGTAGCCGCCGGCGGTGCGCGGCGGAAAGAGTGCCTCGTGCATGTTGCCCTCCGGCGCGGCAAACACGCGACCCTTCGCGTCCGTCACCGTCCACGTCGTCATGCCGGGCGCGCAGACTAAATTCGGCAGAAGCGCGCGGGCGTCGACGAGCTGCATGGCGCCACGGGTGCGGTGGACAATCTGCGCCACCACCGCCTCGTTCTCCACCGGGTTCAGCGAGCAGGTGCTGTAGACAAGACGACCGCCAATGCGCAGCAGATGACATGCCCGCAGCGCAATTTGGATCTGCAGCTTCTGCAGGTTGATCGCCTCCTTCGGGGACCACAGCTTGAAGATGTGCGGAGCCTTGCGCAGCGTGCCATCACCAGAGCAGACGACGTCGCAGAGAATCTTGTCGAAGCGCAGCACGTCGCTCGAATCCGCGGACGGCGCCGAGGAGGAGCCGACTTTCATCTCAGGGAAGTAGCGGGCGTCGTGGTTGGTGAAGAGGGCAAAGGGAAACAGCAGGCGCAGGCGCTTGACCTGGTGGACAAGCATGTTGGCCCGCTTCGTGTCTAGCTCATTCGCGACGACCAGGCCGTCGCTGTTGTAGTGGAAGGGAAAGGGCGAGGCGTCCGAGTCGAAGGGCACCACCTTGTGCCGCCCCAGCGCCACGAGCATCTGCGCCGTCTTCGAGCCCGGCGACGCACACATGTCGAGGCACACGTCGTTCGGCTGGATGTCCAGCAGGAAAGGCGGGATCATCGACACCTCCTCCTGGCGGCTGATGGTGCCGAGGGCGGTCTGCTGGATTAGGTACTGCCGCAGCGGCTGCATCTCGGGACGCTTGCGGAACTCCGTCTTGTCCGCCAGGATGCGCCAGCCCATGCCGTGCACCGGGTACCATGGGATCGGCTCCACAAGCGAGGCATCGAGCGACTCCATGTAAGCCCGCAGCTGCCCTGCCAGTGGATCGGTGTCGTTGATCCAGAAGGTCGTCAGCAGCGGTGTGCGGAACTGCGCCATCTCCTTCTCCCACAACGCACTCGCCACTTCCTCGCTGACCGCCGTCGCGGCGGACGCGGATGACGACGACACCGCAGCGGTTGCTGTCGTGCCGTTCGGTGCTGCCGCCGGGTCCACCGTACGTGCGGCGACGCGGCCCAGCTGCTGGAGGGAGTTGTAGTAGGTGTCGAATAGCTTGTTCTGCATCTGACGCATCTTGTCCTGGTGATGGGGCTCGCCTACCCAGTTGCCCTCCGCATCGTAGACGGTCGTCGCCTTCTTCGCCTCACGGCGATTTTTGCCGAAGGATTTAAGCTTGTTTTTTGGAGTCGGCATCGCAGAAACACTGTGGTGGCTGTTGATCTCTGCTTGTGTGTGTGTGTGTGTGTGTGTGTGTGTGTGTGTGTAGGAACTGATCGTGTCGTTGCGT
>AUXI01000479.1:0-18982 GCA_000482105.1 Crithidia acanthocephali | reverse complement strand
TGGTTCTCAACGTTCTTTTTTTTCTACTTGTGCTCTAGTTGGAAGTGAGTCGTCCTATTCGTCTTCGTTTTTTTTTTTTTTAATCTCCCCTTTTTTTTCTTCTGTTCTGCTTCTCAAAGACTGTCGGACTGCACAGTAGCGGTCTGCTACAACTACCTATCAGACGGGTCAAGAAGCTCTTGCCAACCATTCATAGACGCACCAAAAAGCGTTAACTAGTGCTCTTGTATTCATACAAGGAGGCTTTCGCTCCGTAAGCATAAAATCGCACTTTTTCTTTTTACGTGTCACAAAAATAAGAGAAAGTCGTCTTACTTTAATTGACAAATCCCAATTCATTTTCCTCTCCCACTAAAAACGCATACGTCGGTGCAGCATGCCTTCTCGCCGAGCAAAGCGTCCACAGAGCGCCACGGGTGTGAAGCGGCACATCGAACATCGCCGCAAAATTAGCGATGTCGCCGTCGTCCGCGGAGTGGAGGTGGAGTTCGATCGCACGCTCCCGTTCTGGCGATGCTACACCGACCTCCATCAGGAAACGCGGCACAGGCCTGAAGTAGTGCTACGGAGCACGCAATTGCTGTGCCGTATGCCATGCAAGGTGTTTCGACGTGTGGACGTGGTGTGGGCACGCACAGTCGTTCAGCTGCGGCGTGCCTACCCCCCTCGGCTTGCCAGTCTACGCGAGAAGGCAGCAGAAGACAAGGCTTTAACGAACGGTTCAAGCGAGCACAAAGCCGGCTCTTCGTCCCCGCAGAGTTCCTGCAATGGAAATGGCAGTGGCGATGAGACGCGGACGTACACCATCGACACGTTGCACTTTGTGCACAACGATGCCTACATGAAAGGTGCGGCGAGTGAGCACAGCTTCCACGTGCAGTCCGTTGTGCTCCGCAACGAACCGGCGATTCTGCAGTGTGTCGCTGGCGCGATGGTGTCGTTTTCGTTCCTCATCCACGCGTCGCTGCGCTTGATCCACGCATGCACGATTCGGCAGTGTGCATTTTCTGTCTTCGCTCGCGAGGTGGAAGCGCAGATGCAGGTCGACACACACCTGTCTCAAGAGGCTCCCGCCAAGCGACCAAGACCAGAACAAGGAGGCGGCAGCAGTCCGTCGTCGGCGCTCACGTCTAGCTTGACGCTGTGCAGTCCAGAAGGATGCACCGGTGATCTGCTACGTGTGAAGGCCCACGGTGCATTCGCAGAGCTGCGAAGGTGGTGCCCGTCACCTACGTCGCGCGTGCTGATTCTCGGGATGGGCGGCAACAGCATGGCCGTCGCCCTCCGCGCCGTCCTCGGACCGGCCGCGCTCATTGAGGTCGTGGAGGTGGAGCCGACGGTGGTGGCTGCCTGCCGGCAGGTCGGCACTCTTCGCGACGACGACGACGCGAACATGCGCGTCCACCTGCAGGACGCAGATGCGTGCCTGCGTGAGCTGCCTGACCGCGTCTTTGACTTCATTTACATGGACATCTTCGAGCCAATGGAGGCCACGATGAAAAACCTGCACCCGTGGGTTGCCGCGGCGCGCGAGAAGCTGACGGCGGGCGGATTGCTGGTGATGAATGAGCACCAGCTGCCCTCGGCGGAGGGGCTAGCTCCGTACGTACGGCTGTTCGGCGACGGCAACGTGCAGGCCGTCAACTTGCATGGTTGGAATGAGAGTGTCGTCGTCTGCGTTGCACCGGGCAGTGCAGAGACGGACACGTACTCGCTGAAGATCAGCAAGTCTTGCACGGACCTGGCGTTTAACATCTACGAGGCGTTGATGCCGGGCTGGTTGCCCCACTACTCGTGGCTGGTGTCGACCAAGACGCACCAGTTTAAAGGAATTCAGTGTCGTTTGTGGGTCTCGTGAGGTTGAGAAACGTTGATTCCCGCGAGTTGGTGTTTTTTCTTTTTTCTTGGTGCGTCTGGAATTGTTTCCCTTTGAAACTCACTGTGCCACTGAACTGTCAGATTTACGATTCAGTAGTAGTAAACAATCAAGCAGTGTTTGACACAACGCATACAACGAGGAGAAAGTCTTCTTCACGACCTTTCTGCACGTCCTCTTTGCTTTTCAGTGCCATTTTTTCCCCACTAGCTTTCACACATTTCCTCGAGAAAGCGTCAGTTCAAAACAAAACTTAAATGGTTTCGTGTCACTGCAAAGAAAATCTCTGTCGACTGCTATCTCCTATCTCTCGCGTTTCTCCTCTTTTTTGGGTTTTTTCTCCGTCGTTCTACGCAGCACAGAAATAGACAGTCAATCACTGGAGGCGCGTGTTGCACTTATGATTGCTCAAATTGCATCTCCTTGAATCACTCACGCCCAAAAACAGAAAAAACTTTTTTTCCTTTCTTTCTTTTTTTTCTTGTTGTTCCTCTACAATCCTCTTCACAGAAATGGCTACGTTGTCGCAGGCACGCGTGTCGCGTTTCACGTCGCGGTGGCTGACGGATGAGCTGAACAGCTTTGCCCGCTCCGGCAACTGGGAGGGAGCCCTGCAGACTTTCGAGCACCTTCAGCAGTCCAGCCTGGTGCACCGCAACGTCTACCACTACACGACGGTGCTGAAGGCGTGCAGCCGAGCTGGGCAGATGGATGCCGCCATGACCGTCTTCCGCCAGATGAAAGCGAACCAGGTGAAGCCGAACGTCTACACTTACACGACACTCCTAAATGGTTGTGCCACCGCCAAGAAACTTGACTTAGCGCTGCGCCTCTTTGCAGAGATGCGGCTGGCCGAGGTGCCGCCAAACGTGCGCACCATGACAGCGCTGGTGACCACATGCTCGCGGTGCGGGCAGTGGGAGAAGGCCTTTCAGGTGCTGGACCAGTGCGAGGAGCTGCTGATCGCGCCAAACGTGCTGACGTACACGGCGGCGATGGACGGCTGCCGCCGCGCCGGCGTGTGTGCGCCAGCCATCCAGCTTCTAGCGTCGAAGATGCGCGACCCTGGCCAGGTGCGTCCGAACGCGGTAACCTACAACACCGTTCTTGGCGCGTGCGCTGCGGCGAAGGACACCGTCGCTGCCCAACGAGTGTTTGCGTGCATGGCGGCGGACGGCTACGAGCCGCTTGAGTACACGCGAGAGCTGCTGACGACGGTGTTCCACGGCACTGCGTTGGACGGGCTGGCAGACGACATGCCAGTTCGTGTGAAGCCGTCGAAGTGGGAGGCGTACGTGCCGGACTCCGACCCGGCGACGGCGCTGCGTGCCACACAGGACACATCGTCGTAAGGAACTGTGTTGGATGCCGGTGATTGTGTTTGATCCTTGTCTCTAGCGTTTGAACGAGACAGTGGGTTTTCGTTGTCATTTACTACTACTACGTAGAGTTGTTGTTCCACACGTTTCTTGCTCAGCTAATTATGAATTCAGATGACAAGAGACGTGCACTTTTTGGGTGGCATATCTCCGAGCGTCACAGCTGGTCTCTGCTTCCACGTTTTCCGCAGGCAGCGCAACGCCAACTCTTTACTACTTGTGTCGCTATGTGGTCGTGAGGGAATATGAAAAACAAGTCCCACCTATGGTACACGAACGCTTTTCTATCCAAGTGCAGCTATGTGTGTGTGTGTTGCGTGTCTACGCTTCCAAGCGTTTCTTTCCCATCGCCAACTTTCCTTCTGTGCCTTTTCTTTCCTGTTTCTTTCGCACTCCGCGAGTACACAGCTCAAGTGCTGAATAGACTCACCTCTCTTGCCTGCATCGACTGTTCGCTGCACTCTGCTTCGCTGTTTGACTCCCGCGAGAACAAACAAGCCACAGATGATGAACTCGTCAAAACTGCAGGAGTTGCTGGCAAGCAACACGCGAAGTGCTGAGGACCTCCACGGCGTGGCGGTGATGCGTCTGCCAGCTTTTGAACCTGACGCGCCGTCGCTCATCACCACGTCGACGGCGGCTAGAGTCACCAGCAACACCACCGGCACGAACCATCGCAACGACCTCTTAGCAGAAGCGATGAACACCCGAGCCAAAACGCTGTGGCGCTCCTTGTACCCGCGCACAGCCCCACCCGCTGCCTCCGTCGTGGCCGCCAGCGACACTGTTGTCTCTCGCGACGCGGACCACGCAACAAGCCACAGCGCACTCAGCAGCGCCACAGATGCAGTACGTCAGGGCATCCTCACGGTGGTGGCAGACAACGCCTCCACGCAGCCTGGCGCACGGCCATCATCATCCGCTCTTCCGTCCAGCGCAGTAACCACGGCGCAGAAGCGAGGCCGCGAGGCCGATGATATTCTCTCGATCAACCCGGAGCAGCTGAAGGCACGTAGTGCCCTCGTTGTCTCCCAGGCAGCTGCGGAGGAGGCAGCGGCGCAGCAGTACACGCCGCCGCCGCGGTGGAAGCTGGCGAAGGTGTTGGTGGGCCATCAGGGCTGGGTCTGGGCGACGGCGGTGGAGCCGGGCAACAAGTGGTTCGCCACCGGTGGCTTTGACGCCATCATCAAGGTGTGGGACCTGGAGACAGGCGCGCTGAAGATGAACCTGACGGGGCACAAGGAGGCGGTGCGGTCCATCGCACTCAGCAAGGTCTCGCCCTACATGTTCAGCGGCAGCGACGACCACTCCGTCAAGTGCTGGGACCTGGAGCGCAACGAGGTGGTGCGCGAGTTCTTCGGCCACAAGAGCTCCGTCCACTGCGTCGCCGCCCACCCGTCGCTGGACGTCGTCATCAGCGGCAGCCGCGACAAGACGGTGCGGGTCTTTGACCTGCGTACGCGTGCTGTGGTGCACACCATGTCCGGCCACACGGACAGCGTCATGTCCCTCGTGGTGCAGCAGGAGGAGCCGCAGGTCATCTCGGGTGGCAGCGACGGCTTCATCTACCTCTGGGATCTCGCCTCCGGCAAGGCGATCAAGCGGCTGACGCGGCACAAGAAACCTGTCCGTGGGATGACGCTGACTGCCTCGGGCAACGCACTTGTGTCGTGCGGCGCGGACGAGGTCCGTGTGTGGGACCTCCCCTCTGGCGACTTCGTCACCAACGCCAGCACGCGGGTGGCGGCAAACGCAGCGGCGAGCGGCGCCGTGAAGGTCGGCGAGGAGGCGGAGGAGTTCTCCTACCGTTGGAGCTGCTGTGCGATGAGCCCCCGCAACGTCCTCGCCGTGGGCAGCCAGGACGGCGAGCTCGCGTTCTACGACTGGAACCGGCCACAGCCGCGGCGGGTGGCCGGGCGGCACTACGCCCCGTATCAGTGGACGAAAACGAAGTCGTTGCCGGGAACGCTGAATGGCGAAGGCGGCATCAACGGCATGACGTACGACCTCTCCGGCACTCGGCTCATCACGGTGGAGAGTGATAAGAGCGTCAAGATGTGGCGTCTGCGCGAGTAAAGCCCGCTGGTGGAATGCAGCGGGTTGTTTGTTGCGATGGTTAATTGTAAGTGACTCCTAGTTTCGTGAGCGCTCTTTATAAAAAAAAAAGAAAACACAATCTCCAAAAAAAAAAGAGAAGTAGTTTCTTTTATCAGCGTGGTGGTTTCCCTTTCAGCGTCTCGTGTCACCCAACACAAACATTCTCGATGCTGCCGACTACGATACCTCTTTTGAAGCTGCTTCACATGGGATGGAACGATCGATATGAACCCAATCACTCTGAGAGCTTCTCTCTGGATTTCGCATAGCATCCTTCACATCTCCTACGTCTCTCTTTTGCTCTCTTTTTTTTCTTATCATCTTTTTCTTCGTATTCTTATGCTTAATACACCACATCAAAAGTGCTTGTGAGTCCCCTTTTCAAAAGCCCGTAGTCACTTCTAGTAGAAGCATACGTTATCAAGGCACATTCAGCTTTTCTGGCTTTCACGCCTTTCGACAAGTTTTGTCTTTCTTTCTTTTTTTCTTTCTTTCGGTTTCTGTTCCCTCTTCATTGACCAGTGCTCTCTCGAGTGCTCTATCTCTTCTCTCTTTCATTTTTATCTCTGTGCTTTGCTGCCTTCTTCTCTATCATTTCATCTTTTTCATATTATAGTTTTCCCTGTGTTTTCTTAGCCCTATACTTTATTGAACTTCTGTGCGGGTGTGTTTCTTTGCATTCTTGCGTGACCTCCCTTATCTGAGCACCTGGAATCTACTCTATCTCTTTTTTTTTTAAGGTCTCGTTCGTGTTCCCTCATTTTTTTTTCTCTCCCTCTTTTCTTCTGCTTCCCCGTTTTCCCGCATATTGGACCTATTGGTATTAGCATTGCCGTCACCCGTGTTACGCAAAACGACCGCTGCTCGATAGTTCCACTGCACACTCTGTGGTCTTACCCTCGATACAGCCTCTCGTCGATCACCTTTTGTTCACTCCGCTTTTCACTCTTTTTTCGTTCTTTTTCAACGGCGGAGCACTCAACCGTCTTTTTTCGTCTGCTTGCTTGTTAGGCAACGCGCAATTCCTGATATCTCGCGGTTGCGCTGGCAATCAAAGAAGCGCTTTCACCCCTTTTTGTTTTCTTTTTCTTAAACCACAAAACTAGAGCAAACCACGCTGAGGCTGTTGCGCATCCAGAAGCAAACACGCGAACCAGTGCTTGACATTTTTACTCTCGTCTTTTCTCTCTTTGTTTGTTTCGTTTTCCCCTTTTCTTTTAACAATTTGTTGTTCATTTTGCTTCGTGCTACCATGTCCAGCTACGACTACTACACCAAACCTCCCACCCCCGGCATTCCACTGGGCATGTCGAACGGGGCAAATGCGGGTACCAACGGCCGCGAGCGCGTGACGCGCATCCTCGTCGTTGGCGAGACGCGCGTGGGCAAGACTCTGCTGATCCGCCGCCTGTGCGACCACATCTTCGGTGACACGAGCATCGAGTCGTCGACGGTGGACTACTCCCCTTTCAACAGTAACGCCGGCAACACCGAGAAGGCGACGGACGAGGACGACTTGGGGCCGGAGTGGGGGCCGACGGTGGGGCTCTCGATCGACGCACTGAAGCGCACCACCACTGTCCTGTGCAAGACGCCGAACAGCAGTGACCTCACGATGCCGTCGCTGTACCCGCCGACGCCGTCTTCCACCTTCAACCCGCCCCCGTCGCTGGAGAACACGCAGAGCTACGCGAACACCAGCTACGGCGGCTACCCGTCCCCGTACGGCGGCGTGGCGCCGGTGGCCAACGGCGGGCTGCAGTACCGCGGGGCCTCTTCGGCTGCCGCTGCCGCCGGCGGCGCCAACAGCCACGGCCCGCACGCCAACCCCAGCAACTTCAACGGCTCCCTCGGTGGGAACTCGACGCTGCCGCAGCCCTTCCACCCGGCCCCGCTGCAGCACCGCTGCTCGGTGACGCAGACGGTCGAGTTCCACGAGCTGGGCGGCACGCACGGCTACCGCGACATCGCCCGGCTGCCGCTGCGCAACATCCCGTACGACGGCGTCATTTTTGTGTACCACCGCCGCAACCTGACCAGCACCGTCTACCTCGCTGAGTGGTACCACTGGGTGCGGAGTGTGTTATCGACCAGCGCCGGCGTCAGCTGCCCCGGCAACCCGCACAACACCTCCAACCGGTGGAAGACGATGCCGCGCTTCATGCTCGTCGGGACGCAGCTCGACGGCGACGAGCTGACGGCGGCGGCGGCCGGGGTGCGCAAGGAGGTGGACAGCACGCTGCACATCGGCACCGTCGCGGTGTCGGATGAGGCGCTGCTGGACGGCAACTTTGCGATGAAGGTGCGCGTGCTGCAGTCGCCGCAGACGCCGACGCGGTGCAGCCGGGTGAAGAGCGCCTGTCGCACCGTGTGGCAAAGCCTCGCCTGGCCCTACCACGTGCTGTGGTGCCTGTGGCACCCCTTCTTCTTTTTGTCGGAGCAGTACCAGGAGGAGCGTGGCCCGCGCAGCAAGCTGACGGCCCTCTGCACCCGCCTCGTGGAGCGCTTTGTGTGGCTGCTGTACCAGCTGGAGCAGATGCTGCTGTACGTGATGGCCGTGGTGTTGTTCGGACCGTACCAGGAGGCCGTCGTGCTCGGCCACACCCGCACAAAGCAGACGCTGGAGGAGCTGCGCAAGGATGAGCAGTGTGTGGCGCAGGCGCACGTGTGCCGCCTGGACAGCGACATCGCGCTGCAGTCCTCGCTGGACGAAATTGTCGCCTTCTTCGACATTCTCCTTCGCCAAGACTGACGGTGAAGGGCACACACGAGTCAGCTCGCAGGCGGTTTCGCCGTCTCCGGAGTGCCGCCCGACCAAAACGGGAAGTCAATGCGTTTGCTTTCCCGGCGGGCGTGTACCTGTGCTGGCCCAATCCGAAACGCGTAGTCACCATACCCAAGTGGTTACGGGGGTTGACTCGAAATCAACTGCGATCTCGCGCGCAGGTTCGAATCCTGCTGGTGACGACTTTTTTCCGAGCCACCAAGAAAACCACCCAAAACCACGAAAACAGCAAACACCCTTTATATTTGTGTGTGCAGCAAACTTTCTTTTTTTTTTTTGAAAGTATGACTCTCTCTCTCTCGCCTTCGGGAAGCAGAAGAGCCAGACATTTAAGCAAATTAAAATGAAACAAGCAAGAAGCAATCAACGTCCGAAGCAATTTTTTACCATGGTGGTGTCAGCCAACGGTCTCTGCTTTTTTTCACGTATTTCTTCGGTTTTTTTTGTCGTTTTCCAAACTCTTTTTTTGGACTGTGGGAGTGTGTTTTCCCTCGTCGTTACCGTTCCTCTTGTTTTTCGACCGCGTTGTGCAAGTCCTGCTTCGGATGCCTTTACGTCTTTTTCACCTTCCTTTACTTTCTTTCTCAAAGGCTTTTCTTTCTTTTCAATAAAAGCATGTTGCTTGTGCCTTTCCGTTCAACGGGATTGGAAACAAAAAAATAATCTATGCCAACACAGCACGGTACTTCACACAGAGAGTCATTTGCTTGACTTCTCCGCCTAAGTAGCACGAAAAACGGGATTCTGTCAAAGGACTTGAGAGCCACCAGAAAACGTGGGTGCTTTGTATATCCATTGTCAATGCTACAAGCTATGCGGAGTGTCGTGCGAACTCCTTGCAGTGCGTTGCTACCATTACCGGTGGAAGAACAGTAATCTGCTATCTTTCACTTCCCCGTCCCCTCTTTCTCCCCCTTTTTACGAGTGCAACCAACCTGTTCCGTAAAACGACTTGAAGTACCGAAGCGTACGCCTTTGCAACAGTAGCTTTGCTGAACCCCTTTGTTTTTTTTTTCCCCCTAGTATTGCATATTAAAAGGGCAGACCTTTCCGCTGACATTCCTTACTTCCTTTCACAATCAAATACATATTTATATATTTGTATCACAAGACTTCTTACCATTCGCCGCTTCCTTCTCTTCTCGCTTTTTTTTCTTTTTCTTTCACATTGTGCATTGCTTTTTCCAACTACCTTCCTTGAGAGCATTGCATCACGTTTTGCTCAATCTTAACGACTCAACGACGTGAAGTTTTTTTTTCGAGAGAGAGTGGAAAAGAAAACTGCATTGCATCTTTCCAATCAACTTTTTTTTGAGAGATACGATATCCAAGCGCTTTCTCTCTTTCTCAGAGAAGTGAGCGGTGGCGGCGCGTTCGGCGAACCATTTCCGTTCATTCCTTTTTTTTTTGTCGTTTCATCGGCGAGTGTGCGGCGTGTGTTGATCAAAACGAAGTCTTTTGTCAAACTTGGTTGCCGTTGTTGCCATCTTTGTCAACATTCCCTTCTCGAGGTTTGTTTTTCATTCTCTTATGGTCTTTTGTCTTCTCCTACGAGTGTTTCACTTCGTTTTCTCTGTTTGAAGTCACGGATACCTTCCTATCTATATTTATACTGTCCTTGTCGTTCATTGCTATTGCAGACCTTTTTTTTTCTCTTTTCTTCCACTCCACCCTTCTCTTCTCTCGGCAAGGTTCTGGTTCTTTCAGCGCAACTACTCATTTTCACAGCTTATCGTCTTTCAAGCCTTGATCCCTTTGTTTGATCTACTTTCATTTACATTGGCCACCTTCTGTTTTCTTTTATTTTTCACACGTTGTGTGTGTGTGTGTTGAACGGCTCTCAGTCGCTGCCTGAAAGACGAACAGCTGAACGCAGTGTGTTGAAGCAACCGCTCGCCTCCCTACGACTCGTTTTTCTTTTTTTATGTGCGTACTTCTTTCTTTTTCTTCTACTTCGTTAGGTCAAACAATGGACTCCAATCTTAGCAAGCACTTCGGGTCTGTGCGGTCTGCGCACTCCTACGACCGTCACATCAGCAGTCAACGGACGGCCTCGTCGTTCGTCACCGTTAATCACAAGCGCTCCTGGCGGCCGCCACCGTACCTATTCCAGCCGGTCCTGGATTACATGGTCAACGCCGCGCCGCTTGCGCTCGCCGCGGCCAACCCGTTTCTGCGCCTCTATGTCGAGCGAAACGAAACCAACGGTGGCTTTCGGCTCGACGGCTATCAGGTCACCCCTCTCTCCGCGGAGGAAGGGCGGCACGTGTGCGCTGGGGCCGACGCCTCCGGCGCGGTGCGCAACGAGTTCGGGGAGACCGGTGGGCTTTCCTCGCTGGACGACGACAGCGACGTTGGCACCTGCGGCTGCGGTGTGTACAACGGCCCCTACCGCGGCACGAGCGGCCTCGTGGTCGAGGACGACGCGGTCGGGGACGGGTGGGTGGATGAGGATAGCGAGGGCAGCATCCGTGGTGATCTGAATAGTCCGCGCCTGAGCGCCGACGGCCGCGGAGACGGGGCGGTGGAACGCACTTTATTCCCTTCTACATTCATGGACTCGGTCCACCGCAGAACGTAGTCTGTGCTCCCGCCACCGCTACCCGTGCGTCGGCGTCGACCGCGTCACGCCCGCCTCCACCCAGGCCGTGAGTCTCTCGCTCAAGTCGAATGCGCCGTACGCGGCGGACGTGCGGGATCGCGGCTGCCTGCAGGAGTGCTGGCTCGGTGCCGCGGCGGAGCTCTCTCTCTGTGTCAGCGTCGTCTGCCACTCCGAGGCGGCCCTGCGCTTCGCCGCCTGCGGTGCGTGGTGGCTCTCCCGCTACTACGGCGTCTCGCTTCGTCTGCGGCACATGCACCCCGCCCAGGTGCCAGCCTTCAAAGAGGTGCAGCGGACACTGTTCATCAAAGAGCTGCAGTTCGAGTACTGCACCTTGTCCGAAGACTTCCTTCAGTGCATCTCCACCAGTGTCGATTTGCTCTCCCTCTCCATCGTGTCGTGTTCCGCCTCGCAGGAGGTGACGCTGCGGTGCATTGACTCCATCCTGCGCAAGGGCACCAGCGACACAAAGCCGAGCGGAAACGCACACACCGGCGGCCACAATGGTACCTTCACCGACAGCGTCGACGGGTGCGAGCCCATCTGTGATGACGGCAATCCGAGACTGGCTTGTGCAACCGTCACTTCGGGGCCCAGCACCGGCACGACGGCTTCCGCCTCTGCCCTTGAGTTTCGGCGCGAAGTGACAAACTGGTACCTCTCCGGTGTCCGCTCCCTCGGCTCCCTGCGTCGCCTGCGGTGCCTCCACATCCTCCACACGCCGTTGCACGAAACCTTCCTGCAGGCGATCACGACGTGCTCGTCGCTGGAGTGCCTCATCCTGCACCGCTGCCGCGGCGTCCGCGCACTCGAGCCGCTGCAGCGGCTGAAGCAGCTGCAGTCCCTCAGCCTGCACGGCCTCTCCATTACCGACACCGATGCTCTGGCGCTCGCCGCCTTTCCCGCGCTGCGGCAGCTCGTGCTGGACGAGTGCCGCAACGTCACGGACCTCAGCTTCCTCGCCCCCTTGCACCACACCTTGGAACGTCTCTTCGTCCCGCGCACGCTGCTGTCGAATCTGAACATGCAGCACATTGGCTTGCTGGATAAGTTGGTGGAACTCGACGTGCACTCGCTGCGGCAGCTGACGGAGCTGGACGCGCTGAAGGAGCTGACGAGCCTGCGAGTGCTGAACGCACGCGACAACCTCATCACCAACCAGGGCTGTGCCATCTTGCGCTGCATGCCGAGCCTGCAGCGCCTTGACCTCTCCTGCTGCCGCTGTCTCACGTCCCTCTCCGCGGTGATTGGACCGGGTAGCCGGTGGGCCCAGCGGCTGCACTCCCTGAACCTCTCGCAGACCGTCATCACCGACGAGGGCCTGCGTTGCATTGCCGAGTGCACGGAGCTGCGCTACCTGAACCTGTCGCAGTGCAGCGCGGTGCAGGAGCTGTCGTTTCTGCGCAAGATGTGCGGACTGCGGTGGCTGCACCTCGGCGGCACGGGCGTGACAGAGGCAGAGGCAGACCGCCATCTGCCCTCGGCGCGCGCAGTGCGGCTGCTGAGCCTGTCCGGCTGCGCCAAGGTCACCTCCCTCCAGTTTGCGCGAAAGATGCACCAGCTGGAGTATCTGGACATGGAGTCGACAGCGATCACAGATGACCAGCTCGTGCATCTCACGGGCTGCCAGAAGCTGCGCTTCCTTTCCCTCCAGCACTGCAGTGCTATTAGCCGCCTGGACCCGCTGTCCTCAGTGCGGTCGCTGCTGGAGCTAAACGCTTCGATGACCGCCGTGGGCAGTTTTTGCGACGACGGCGGCGTCAGCGGCGGCGGCGGTGACGGCGGTGGTGGGCGGCGTGCCGCGCGCAGTGAGTCGTCGTCGCTCGCCTCGAGCTACGCAAAGATGCCGACGACCGTCACGCTCACCTCGGCTTCTCCGCCACCTTCCATCACGTCTGCGCCAGCATCGCCCAGCACTGCAGCCGAGGGACAAGTGCCTTCCGCTTCCAAGGGCTCGACGCTGCGCTTCCCCTCTGTTCAGGTGTTACACTTGAACGGCTGCAGCCGTGTGGCACGACTTGACGGGCTGGCGAAGACCTTCCCGCAGCTGCGCGTCCTGTACGCTGACCGCATCTCCGTCGCCACCACCACGCGCAGCAACGTCGGCGTCGGCTTCACTGGCGTCGACGAGCCCCGGCGCTCGCGCGCCTCACCGCGGCAGCGCGGTGTGCGGCTGGCCGTGCACGCCGCCGTAGAAGGGGAGGAGAGCGACGATAGCAGCGAGCACGGTGGCAGCAGCAGCAGCGCTGGAGGCGGTGGTGGTGGCGTCGGCTTGACCCGGCACAACCCGCCTGGGGCGAACAAGTCCGCCACACACCTGGATCAGGTGCTGCAGCAGTATGTGCCGCAGCCGCCGTCCACGCCAAGGCCGCGCACTGCCCACGCCGCGGTCGCCCGGCCACATCCACCGCACCAACGTGGCGCGTCGTACGGCTCCGATGCCGCGCTGGCCGCCCACGTGTCGTCGGCGAACGGCAGCGCCGTCAACGCCGGCGGTGAGACGGCAGCATTGGTGTTGCGGCTGGTGGTGCGGCGCAGCTCGCTGAACGACGCCGTCTTGGCGCACCTGTGCGTCAGCTTCACCTCCGTCACCTCGCTCGATTTGACCAAGTGCGTTGACGTGCAGTCGCTGTCGGGTGTTGGTGAGCTCTACGCGCTGCGGGAGCTGCTGCTGACGCAGTCGTCCGTCGACAACGAAGGCGTGCGCGCCGTCAGCGCGTGTGTGGCGCTGGAGGTGCTGCGGCTGACGGACTGCCGCAACGTGACGGATGTGAGCTGCCTCAGCTCGCTGAAGAGGCTACGGGCACTGAGCATGGAGCGAACACAGGTGACGAGTCAAGGCTTTGACGGCATTGGGGAGTGCCGGTCACTGCAGTTTCTCACCTGCTCCGAGTGCCGCTACCTGTCCGACGTGAACGCGCTCGGCCGCCTGCAGCGGCTGACGGAGCTGCACCTCGAGCTGACCGACGTGCGCGATGCCGGCATTCGCGGGCTGCTGAAGTGTGCGGGTCTGCAGCGGGTGTATTTCACGCGGTGCCAGCGGCTGACGACCGTGGGGGAGATGCGCAGTGTCTTGCCACAGCTGGAAGTGCTGGACGTTTACGGCACCTCCATTCCGACGCGTGTTGCCGGGCAAGGGCAGCAATTCGCCTGTGCAGTCATGTGAAGCAATGCAGTGAAAGC
This sequence comes from Crithidia acanthocephali, assembly GCA_000482105.1. Taxonomy (NCBI): domain Eukaryota; phylum Euglenozoa; class Kinetoplastea; order Trypanosomatida; family Trypanosomatidae; genus Crithidia; species Crithidia acanthocephali. The sequence goes on along the minus strand of AUXI01000479.1, from coordinate 5,063 downwards.
AAGAGAGCGCTTTAGCCTCTGCGCCAACAACAATAATAATAATAAAAATCTGATGCCTTTTTTTTCTTTCTGCCCTTCTCACAGTACATCGATGTACATTTCGTCTAAATGAGCGTTCAGCTCTAGTTGCTACAGTACAAAGTCAAACGGCGAGCATAGAGTGAATTAATGAAAGGGAGTGGTATGAGCCTCACCTCCTTTTCTTTTCTTGAAGGTGTCGCAGGCGTACGGTATGCGGACGCAGCAATTGGAACCAAAAGTGAAACGCGCTCTGGATCTTATCCAGTGTGCACTGTTTGCGGCCCGAACAATACACGCGCACCGATTTAAAATGCGCTTTCCTGCAATGGGGCTTTTCTTTCACTCCATGTGCACTCTTCCCCTTTCCTTTGCGTCCTTGGTTTTCTCACCTCTCCGACGTTGCAGAGCGGATTACAGAGATTCAACGCTCCCAAAAAAAAAAACCCGAATCCCAATCACGAAGCTCCACCTCTCTATACACCTCAGTCCTCACTCTTAGTTCTTTTAGGAGCATTTGATTCTCTCTGATTGCTGTGTGTAAGCTTCGCCGCACCAAGAAGTGGTGGTACTGCACAGGCGACAACAAAGACTACAGCCCTGTTTGGCCACTTCTCTCGCAGTCAAGCATTCCCAATCGATTGCAAGCGTGTTTTCTTTTTTCTCTTCTTCGTCCATCGATCTTCCTATTGCAGGAAGCAGTGGGGCCACCTCACTTTTTCTGCCAACCATACAAAGGCGGAAAAAGAAAAAGGCCGTAGTGGGAAAGAGCGCGCCGAATCTGTCTACACACAGCTGTGACTGAGTTGTGATCGAATCCTCCTGCGCGGTGAATTTGGATCGTTGCACACTTCAGACTTGCCCATCCCCACTATTATTATTCCTGTTGTTGACTTTTTTTTTCTTGTGTGTCTGTGTGCTCTTACTATTTGTTTCTCTTCCAGTTCTTCGACCTAGATTGTTCTTTGCCTTTTCTTTTTCTTCCTTTTTCTCTTCTCTGCTTGTTCTCCAAAAAAAAAACCTTCTTTGTATTTCGTTGTCTTAAACCGCTGCTGTTTAAAGGCACGCCTACAAGTCTCTCTGCTTCATTGTTTTTTATTGCTTTCCGCTTCCACCTCGTAGCTTTTGTATTTACCTCTTTTTTTTTTGCAATTCCTCCTTTGTTTATTCTCTTTTTTTTGCCATTTTTACTTCTTCGACGGATTCGTTTACACAACGCTACAATCATCTTGTGCGGGTATACGAGCGTTTTGCTCTCAACGCTTCTTTTACCTCCTTTTCTGTGTTCGAGCGTGCAGGCACACGTTCTTTTCTTTTTTCCTTGTGTTGTCCTTTACCCCTTGTATTTTTTTTTCTTTCTCGATTTCAGATTCTTGCTGTGACATGACTGACGGCGGCGTTTTAGCCGGCGCTTATTGAATCTCTCGGACTACACAGTTTTTTTTTTCGTTAATTGTGGCGGAGATGAGTGGGATTACGGTGCAGCTCGTGTTTGCCTTGTCGGCACACGAGTTCCCTACCACATGTGCGAGAGCACGACAACAGCAGGTGGAGGCTCCGCAGCGCCTGAATCACCGAGCTCGCCGCTGCGCTCGCCTTTCAACAACACCACCGCCTCCTCCACGTCCTTCAGCGCCACGGCGCAGTCGTCGCTGCGTGTCCAGTCGGCCAACTCGTCACCCAGCCTCGGCCCCGCCGCATCTCGGGCACCGTGCACGACGCAGCAGCTGCTGACTCGCCTGGCTGCCATCATCACCGCATCGCACGGCGAACGGCAAACCTCCCCGGAGGAATCACCAGAGCATCTCGCAGCCGAGGAGTCCAGCGCTTCACCACCACCACCCTCGGCAGCTGCGGCAGCGGCGCACAAGGCACCCCTACTGGAGCTCTTCCACTACGAGACGATGGCGCCCCTCGACGGTACGGCGGTGCTGCACGACGACGAAGCGTTGCTTGTACTGTGTGACCCAGACACCTCCGTGGAGCTGGTCGAGGCGCTGCAGCTGGAGTGGCTGGAAGTCTACTCCGGCACACACCGACCTCATCAGTCAACTGGGCGGCCACACGCAACTTACACACCGACCAGCGTGACGGAGATGGCGGTGTGCACGACGGAGGAGCGCCTGCGCAACATCGACCACGCCCGCCAGGCACTTTGCCGGCCGGTGCCGCTGCACATGCAGCTGCTTGAGAAGGAGTTTGCGGAGTGTCGAGCGACGCTGACGAGCCAGGCAGAGCACGTGCAGAACCTGAAGTCGTCGATGGAAAGTCTGTCCTCTCTCGGTGGCGCAGCTGGGGAGACGATGGAGAGTGCCGTCTTCAGCGCCACGACGTCCGTCGTGACGGAGCGATTTCCCTTGCTGGTGGAGCTGGAGCCGGCCCTTGCGTCTGTCCTGGCAGCCGACGCCGACAACGTGCACAGCGCCAGTAAGGAGGGATCACTGCTCCTGTGTGAAAGCCAGCTCTCCGCGAAGGAGGTGTTGGTGGCACGCATGGTAAAGCAACTGGCCAAGCTGACGCAGCTCGCCGCCGAGGAAGGTGCGAAAGAGACCGGTTTCGCCTCGAGCGAAGCGACACAGGCGTTGCATGCCTACCTGGACGGCACCGAGCAGGCGAGGGACGCCGCCGGCAGCATCGTGAAGGCCTTCCAAGCTGAGATGACACGGCAGCTCAAGAACGTGCGCTTTCTCGTGGCGCACATCACGCACCTCCGCAACATCATCAAGAAAACGCGACGGGAGATGGGAGCCGTGGAGCTGGTGCTCAACCGCCTCACCATGACACTGCAGCGACCGCGTCTGCTGGAGCAGGCGGAGGCCCTGCTGCGTCGCCGTGTCGTGCTGCGCCGCGCCGCACGCCGGCAGCTGCTTCTCCTGCAGGAGACCGAGTACGGCGACTTGCAGCGCGACTTGGGCGACTTCTCGCAGCGGCGAGAGGTGCAGAAGGTGCTGCCCCCCAAGGTGCGGTGGTACCTGCGTGCGCCGCTGCCGAGTCTGCAGCCCGCCGAGGACGTCGTGGCAACGCTGCTCGACCACGCCCTGATCGACCGCGACGTGGACGCGGCACAGGAGTTAGTGGAGCGGACGCGGTTTACGCCAGCGTCGCCGCAGCTTCGACTGTCACCGTCGACAGCGTTGCTGCCTGAAGCGGCGCAGGCGGCGCAGGAGATTCACGACGCGCTGCTGCCGATTGAGCGGCTGGTGCGACGGGCAGAGGCAGCGGAGGCGTCGGCTGCTGCGTACAGGGCACAGGTTAAAGCGTTAGAGCTGAAGGTGAAGGAGCTGGAGGCGCAGCGGGAGACGTCGTCCAAGTCGCTCGACACCGCCGTTACGGAGGCTTTTCCTGGCACTGCTCCCGAGGAACCGCTGCCCAGCGAAGAGCAGGCAAAAGCAGAGGTGTAGCACTTCTGCCGCACCCTCTGGTCTTTCCCTCTTCTCATCGTTTTTTTGTTTTTCGTTCAAGACGTGTGATTTACGCGTTCTTTTTTAGGCGGCTGCGCACCAGTATTACAACGATTTCTTCTTTCTCGTCACATTCAACTACTCTTTTTTTGTGTGTTCTTATCCAATCTATTGTGCTTCGTTTCATGCTTTGTGTTCATTTTCCTATGCATGCCATGGGCTGCTGTTCATAAACAACAACAACAAAAAAAGTGGTGGAAGTATCCTCGTTGTATTGCCGTGTATCGTCAGAAGCATTGACATCTCGAAGGCGCACTGAAAACCGTTACAGCGCTAGTTGAGGACCTCTCGGCGGACGGAGCGTGCGCGCCAAGGGAGCTGTTGAGAGAAGAGAGACTCCTGAGGTGGGGGTCAGCAAAGGATCTGCTCCCTTGAGCGCAACCTCCGCGCTTTCGAGTCCTTCTATTGCATCGATGGTGATGCTGCGTGTGTGCGGCTTTTTTCGATTTCCGTCTTGCTTTCGATCCAGTAAAAAAGACTCTTTTTGTATTCACCACCACCACCTTCGTCGTTTTTTTTTCCCTCCGTTTCACACTACTGCCTTTTTCTCTTCTACGCCCACATTGCGCAATATTCTCTAGGAAGTTTTAGTGTCGCCAAGTGTACTTTTTTTTCATGCGATAAGAACGATCGTTTAGCTTTGCTTTCTTTTGTCATATTTGCAACACAAACGCTCCCACAGCTCACTACGGTAGATCTCCTGCGCCTCCGGAAAGCAAACCTATTGCGCTCTCGCTCATTTTCGCGCGTTCTTCTCTCACCTGCTTACTGCTTTTTTTTTCTTTAAGCAGACCGCTACGGTGACACATCAACCTCGACTTCTATACGTCAGTTCAGCGATTTCGTGGGCCGCCTCGCCATCTTTACTTTTCACACTCTCTTCTGCTTTCTACGCTTCTCTTTTTTGTTTTTAAGTGTGTTTCTCTTTCCACCAAAAAATACACACACTTTCTGTTTCCTCGTTTTCTTTTTTTCTTTTCTCACTCCTGTTAGCATCTCTCTGTTCCCCGCCTGATCGAGTTGCTGAGATCGTGGACAGTCCTTCTTCCGTCAACGCACTCTCTCATCGCTTTCGAATCTCTTTTTTCTTAAGTTGACTATACTTATATATATATATAGAAATCGTTCACACTACCGAAAAAGAAAAAAAGGAACTCACTTTTACGTGTCTTTCTGCCCGCTACGCAAGTTCGGCGAAAGCTTTTTTCTTTTCCTTTTTTTTTACACGGCAGTAGGCACCGAAAAGTGCATTTTTGTTTCTTGTTATTATTTCTTGTTTTTCGGTTCTTTTTCGCAGAAGAAGACAAGACAACTTCGAAGACGCAGTTCAGCTTTCCAAGAGTGTGGACGTCTTTCACAAAAAACTCAACATCTTGACGGACTAGCTGTACAAACGCTTCTTCTTTTCCCCCTTCTTTTTTTTCTCGTACTGCCTGACAAACAATCAAACGATATATATATATTTTCTGTTCAGCACCTTAGAAAACCTGTGGTTCTCCATTCTTCCACACATTCATTTTCGCTGCTGGGAAGCACTTCGATTTCTACAAAAAATAAAAATACAAACTGAAGGAAAACAAACAT
>AUXI01000478.1:0-19003 GCA_000482105.1 Crithidia acanthocephali | reverse complement strand
GTTAAGCTTTGTGTTTCACCTTTTTAACGAAATATACAACGGCATTGTTTCTGTTTTGCAAAGGCAGCATAGCAGCTATTTTTTCAAAGGCACTGTCAGCGCTTTTTTCATCCTCTTCAGGGGCTGAGCGCGCGTGGTCCGCATCATGGGGCAACAGGTGTATTGTATCGTCTTTTGTCCAGCTTCCGATGCCTTTTCTCCTTCCGGCAAACTCGTGCGTTGAAGAGACCTCCTAACACGGTGTTCTCAAGATTTAAGCGTTTCTCGCCTTTTCATGTGTGTCTTTTATCTTTCTCGTCCTGAAACCTTTCTCCCTCTCATTTCTCAACTAAAAAGATCGGGTGGTTTCCGGAAATGAGCAAGCAGGTGCTACAAACACTGCCTTTGGCAAAAGGGAGCGACGTGCACAATCGCACTGCAAAGCTGGCGCTGTACAAGGAATGCCTCGCTCTTGCCTACCTTGTGCGCGATCAGCTCGTGCGAGAACACACGCTGCGCGAGGTGCGCGAAAAGTGGTTTGAGCACCGCGGCGACGGCGGCCACACGCTGCAGCTGCAGCTCGCCAGCTGCCTCGACCGCATCTCCTACGGACGAATGTGTCATTCGAAGGCCCGTCAGCGCCTTCTGCCCAACGCGAGCGAAGTCTACGACTGGGGGGTGGTGAACCCGATGGAGAACCACGAGAAGCTGATCCGCCGTCGCGAGGAGCGGCAGAGCCCCGACGCCTTCAACCACAGCCGCGGCAACCGCGACTTTGTGCCAATGTCCAACTGGGGCTACGGCAACATGGACCCGGACGCGATTGCGAAGCACAAGGAGCTGACGGACCGGCAGCACTTCATTGGGCCGCACTGGCGCGATCGGCCGAAGCCGATGGTGCTGGAAGACTTGAGCTTCGAGGAAGAGCTGTACGTTCACTTTCAAGGCAAGCCGAAGATGCGCAAGACACCCAAGAAGCACTTTTAGTGAAACGCTGCTGCTCTTCCTCTCTCTTTTTCCTTCTATTCTGCTCTCGTTTGCTTTTCCTCTTTCTTCACATAGCTGCCACCAAAGTTTTTCTTTCTTGTTGTTGTTGTTGTTGTTGCCGTTTGGATTGTCCGGGCGTGTGTTTTGTTGTTGGCGTGATACGGAAAACTGTACGGCCAAATGCTCTATTTAGCCTCTTTTCGTCGTTCTGCACAGAGAACATCGCATTTTTTTATTCGTCATGAGCTGCTATGCTTGTATCGTGTTTCCACCACAGGCAAGTGGCTTTTTTTTAATACTTTGAATTCTTCGTCGTTTCACTCGCACAAAAACACCCTTTTAGGTGAATAAGCCTGAAAACAAAACTTGCTCTTTTTTTTTGATATATTCTACTCGTATTAGTACTAGTGAGGTACATACATCGGGTCTTCAAGGAGTTAAAGTAGCGGTTGCTATGTTGGTGAGCTTTTCGCTTCCGCGCCGTTGTCGAACATTCCCAAAAACTGCTTCTCCGTGTCTGCTACTCTCCCATCAAAACAACAACGCACATTTCGCCTTCCTTTCAATCTCCTCCTCCTTGCGTCCTTGACCAGCGCTCGTCGCACCGTTTCAACCACCGGCTGACCAATAAACTTTTATCTCTCCTGTTACTGCGCAAAGCTATAAAAAAAAAAGGAACAAGCTACCGATCCTAGTCCACCACGCGTTCTCTCACTCTGCTTAGGCAAACCTATACACAGAGATACGCGGGTCCCCACAGCAATGAGCCAGCTCTCGATTGTCAAGGACCAGATGCTGAGCCAAGGCATCAACCACTTCGTCGTTCTCACGTCGTCTGGTCAGGTGGTGGAATACAGCGGCGACTTTGAAAACGAGGAGAAGCAGGTGTTGGCGTACGCCATTCTCCAGCAGTGCTCGGCCCTCACCGCCCCCAGTGAGGCGATGAAGCGAGTGACGATGAAGTTTGAGGACATTCTTTACGTCGCCACGACAGTGGAGGATAACAAGACTGTGTACGGTGTGGTGGCGAAGCGGCCCATGGCGGCTGCGGCCATGTAATGAACGCGGAAGTGAAGCTGCCTCGTTTGGTGTGTTGTCTTTGGTTGAGAAGCGAAGAAGAAGTATCTTTGCATGCCCTGCTCTCTCTCCTTCTCTTTTTCCTTTTCTTCCTGGCGCTGCTGTTGTGTGCCAGAGACACGTGTAGTGTCCTCAATGCTTTTCACCTCTGTTGATTCTGAGATATGCTTGATCTTGTGCTATTGAAAGACGATGAAGGAAAGCTGGATTTCTGTGTTTGTTTTGTTTTCGGTGGTGTCTCTTTGGAGGACGAAGGACACGGCACTGTGTGTGCATGATCGGAAGCGGGACGGAAACTCGCTGCGCACATGCAACGCGAAACTGCCACACATCCGATGGCGATGATGCGAAGGATGTCTGCCCACATGTGCGTGTCACTCGTCGCTACCGCCCTCTTTTCCTTACCCGCTTTTCAGCCCAGACAGAAAGGACGCGCCTTTTAAAGAACCTGTGCTCACGTACACAGAAACACACACACAAAGATACACACACATATACATTTATACACACACACACACACACACACACACGTGCCTTTTTTTTTTATATAGACTCTATAGACACGTACAACACCACAGCAGGCGTTGACGGGTGCTATGACCTACGCCCTTGTCGCGCAGGAGAAGCAGTACCCGCTGCAGGTGGGCAAGAATGTGGTGGGCCGCAGCAGCGTGCCGGTAGAGGGCGTGTCTTTCATCAATCTGGAGTCTCCCCTCTCTGCCATCAGCCGCATGCAAGCTTTCCTCGACGTCGCCGCTAACGGCGACGCATGGATTAGCGACTGCAACAGCACCAACGGCACCTTCCTCAGTGTCCGGCCCGGTCCAGGCATCCGCTTAGAGGCGAACCGCTACTACCAACTCACCCCCGGCTGTCGCATTATATTTGGGGATGTGGAGTGCAGCTTTGAGATGCTCGGCAGCACCGCGAGCACGCCGGTGCAGTCCACCAACGCTCCAGCAGGCGCCACCGCCCGCGTCCCACGCAAGACGGAGCAGCTGAGTGCCGGCGGTCCTTCCACTGCGGCGAGTACAGCTGCCATGTCCGCGGCACGGCGTGACGAAGCGATGATGAAGACACCCGTGAGGGAAACTCGTCGCGGTAGCAGCGGCAGCACCCATCGCGGCAACGTCCCTTATTTAGACGAGAGCGTCAGCCCCTCGCCGGAGCACAGCAATGTGGCGGCAGTGGGAGCAGCCGAGGAAGATGAGGCCACCGCACGGAGGAGAGGGACGAAGCGCAGCGCGCCTGCATCGACGCCGTCACCAGCGCCGGTCAAAAAGGCAAAGAAGGAGCGCACGTCAACGGCGTCCTCGGCCCGGTCCGGCACCGCAACATCCTCCCCGCCAGCAGTGAAGAGCAGCACCACTGCCGGCGGCAGCAGCAGCATCAACAACAAATCAGCGACTCCTCCGGTGGTGTGTTTGACGGGCATGGACAGTGACCAGCGGACGGCCATCGCGAAGCGTGTGCGGCAGCTGAAAGGCCGCGTGGTGGACGACGTCACGAAGGCGAACCTGCTCGTTGTGGCCATGCCGCCCACCCGGACACCGAAGTTCATCATTGCTGTCGCGCGTGGCATCCCGGTGGTCTCGGCAGATTACATCTGCAACGACAAGGCGGAGCTCGAAGACGCGCGGCGGCACATTGTGGGCCTCAAAACAGACCGGCACACCTACACAGCAGCCGCGCTGGAAAAGGCGATCTTTCGCGCTGACAACCAACTGCTACTGCAGGGCAAGCTGTTTAACATTTCCGCGCTGACGGGCACCACTAGGAGCGTGGCAGCGGAGATCATCACCGCATGCGGCGGTGAGGTGAGTCGCGCGAAAAAAGGCGACGGCGTCGCCATCAGCGATAACCAACTGGATACGTTGTACGACTCCATTCTGCGGGGGAAAGTCCCGCAGTCCCTGTGAGGCGCTCACCCATGCAAACACGCACATACACATCCAACTGCCATGAGAGATTGAAGCGTCCTTGTGGTTACCGCTATTAGCCGTGCTGCACTGTTGGCACACTTTTTTTTTTGTTGTTGTTGTTTTGCTAACTCAATGCCGCATGGATACGAAATGTTGTGCTGGACGTAAACTCCTTCAGCTTTAAATTCAGGACACTAAACAGAGTGTTGCCCTCTGCGTAGTCTGCTGTGGGGCTGTTTCCGCGTGCCTCGCTTTCACCACGCATGCGAAACGAAGCTGACCCTCTCTTATCGAATCTGAAGGGCGCCTGGTTGCTCACTGTCTTGTGCACTAAGTCGACATTGAGACTAGTATCGGGGTCGTGATCCGGCCGTTTCACAGACTCGCTGCGTCCGACACCTTCTCTGACTTTCTTTCAGCTGTCTTCTTTCTGGGTTTTCTCTTCCCTCTTTCAAAAAAACAAACGCAGGCTGACGCCATATCGATTTGTACCGTGATATCCATCCATTGCCTTCCGAGGAATCCTTTGAGCAATGACGAAGAAGCGCACACGCAGTCCCCTGGATATCCTGGGCGGCATCGACGACCTCTTCGGCCTATCCAGTCCCCAGTCCCCAACTGACACCGCCATCGATGAAGACAACGACTCGTTAAGTTACAGCGGCCCGAGCAGCCCCGAAACGCTTGACGGACGCCTTTCTCGCAGCCCATCGCCCCTGCACAAACGTCCTCGCTTGGTGGCCTCCACCACACCACCATCCTCCGGCACGAACACCTCTTCCCTCCCGACTGCGGCGGACAGTTTGGGCGGTGATGAAATCGACCTGCTGCACCGCAAGGATGAAGAGATGGCCGATATGGCGCTCTTCCTCGCCAAGGCGGTTGGTGAGACACCATCGCTGCTCTCACTGCAGGCGCTTGTCGCCTTTTTGGACGAGGCTGGCGTGCCGCGCGTCTTTTTGGCTCTGAAGCGCTGCGAAGTCACGGAAGCTTTCGTGGCAGCTCTCTTCCTGGCTCGTCCGTCAACCCTGCATCGCGCTCTCCTCCTTTGGCTTCTTCACGAGTTTCTCCACGTTGTGGACGCTGATGTCTTTTTTCAAGAGGGCGTGCTCACTTTTCTGGTGGATGCACTCGCGTTACCGGAGGCGACGACTCAATCACAGTTACCAGCAGCAGCAGCACCGGCAACTGGAGAACCCTCAGCCCACGCCGCGCCACACTGGTCAGCACGGAAAAAGAAGCGAGAGTCGGCATCAGCTACAGCAGCGACTGCGGCGGACAGCCCCGAAAAGGACCTCGTGAAGCGCGTGCTCACCCTCTGCACCGCCAGCTCCGCGAGTGCACCGTCCACGTTGCGCGACTTCACAAACGCCGACTCGTATGGCAGCGCTGTGCTCTCACTGCAAGCGCTATTGGCACTGGTGTTCGAGTACAACCGCAGTCTCCCGGTGTCACGTTCGTCGACTGGGCTGTCGGTGCCGCTGCTGTTTGTGCACGCCGGTGGGCTCGAGCGGGTGACGGGACTGCTGCAACGTGAAGCTGTTCGTGGCGCGGCGTTGTCGCTGCTGGAGGTGCTCACCTCTTCGGACGTCCTGCACCGGGAAGAGGCGCGGCTGCGGCAGCTGGTACCAACGCTGGTGCATCTGCTGGACGTGAGCACCGCCGCAACTCCGCCTACGAGCTGCCTTGCCGTTAAGGTGTCCGTGCTGAAGGTGCTGACGAACATCACGAACCTCTTGCCGTCTGTGCTGCACGACACCGACACCGTCACACCGTTCGTAGCCTTTATGCGCTGCGTCGTCCTCCCCGTGGCAGGCCAAGCAGCAAGCCTCGATGGCGAGGAGCGAGAGACCTTCACGCTGTGCTGTGCCATCAATGTGGTGCGAAACGAGGCAAATGAGCACGTCAACGCCTCGCCGGCCTTCTCGCGTGCTTTCATGGCTACACCGAATCTCTTGGCTGGAGTGGCGCGCAGCATGAGCGCACGATACCACTCCAGCGACGCACCACAGCTGGTGCTGAGCGGCTACGCAGCGCTCCTGCTGGGTGCGTTGTCTCTGGTGCAGTTGCCGGAGGTCGACCCGCCGAGTCTGCGTGTGCCGGTGATGACAGCCGTGGCGACCGCCGCGCGTGGAACGCGCATTGGGCAGTCGACGGACCGCCAGCCGATGCGCATGGTGGCGGCCATCATCCAGGAATTCCTGCTCTTTCAGAGCTCCTCCGGTACGTTGACGCGGGAAGCGCTGGTGGAGATGGACGCGCTGGTAGGCCGTATTCGACGACACAACCACATCGCAGTCGTGGCGGCGGTGGCCGAAGAAGAGGCGGACGTCGAGAGCGACGACGAAGTTACGCTGGGTGAACTGCTATAGAACCAGAAGCTGCAGAAGGAGAAAAAGTCATAGAACCTCTCACATAGAATCCACATAAGTGGCGGAGAAGGAGAACGGTTTGCTGTCCGATACAGTTGCGTTTACAGAACGTGTGTATGTGAGGATGCCTTTTTATTACACAACTTGCTATTTGCTGGTCCACAGACACGGTGGTGTCTGCGCGTTGGACCTGCATTCCCTAATGCTCAACTGCAACGAAAACAGCCACCGCGTGGCTCTCTCTTTCAAGTGACAAGAAAACGCACGCATCCCATTTCTGCTCTGATGGCTGTCTCTTTTGGTGTGTCATCACAGCTTGCTGTCCTCTAAACTTTGGCAAACCTCAGCAGCCGCGGTCAAACGGCTTCGACAATCGCAGAAGTTTTACTTGTCTCATACTTTGTATGTCTCTCTAGAATCTCTCTCTCTCCTGTTTCCCTCTCCTAGTGAAAACTACGCTGAGTCAAAGCAGTCAGTGTTCGACACGGTCACTGTTGCTGCTGCTCCTGTGTCACGTACGCAATCCAAAAAAAAAAGGAAAACACTGGAAGAACCATTTGTATTATTGCAAACGCGCGTCGTTCGCAACAAGCTCAGCGGCGTTGTTGAACTTCATTAGTGCGACTTTAAAAGAAAAAACAATTCGAAAAGAGATACCCATACGGGAGGGAGAGAAAAAGAAGCACTGTCATCTATACTCTGCTGCTTCTCGACACATTCGACTTAAACCAAAACCCTTTTTTTTTTCAATACTACACCTCTTTTTTTTTTCTTTCAATCTATACCGACCAAACTCTAATCTGCCTTCTCCTTCGCAGCAGCAGCGACACGGCCATGTCTGTCAAGGTTGCTGTCCGTACCCGCCCGTTCAGCGAGAACGAGGTGAAGGCGAATGCGGAGGTGATTGTCCGCATGAATGGCAACGAGGTCTCCGTGGTGGAATCGATGGAGGGATCCGGCGGCAAGTTCCTCTACGACAGCGCGCTCTGGTCGACCGGGCAGGAAGTCGAAGGCTCCTCCAACGCGGAGGCCACGCAGGAGTACGTCTACAATGCAATCGGCGCGGAGCTGCTGGCGCACATCATGACGGGCTACAACGGCTGCATCTTCGCCTACGGCCAGACAGGCAGCGGGAAGACGTACTGCATGATGGGTAACAACGACAACCCCGGCGTCATCCCGCGCATCGCGCAGAACCTCTTCGAGCAGTCGGCCGCGCTGCGCAGTGAAAACATGGAGGTCTGCGTCGAGGTCTCCTACTACGAGATCTACAATGAGAAGGTGCGCTGCCTGTTGCGGCCCACGCAAGGCGGCTACGAGGACTCGCAGCTGCGCGTGCGGGAGCACCCAAAGTACGGCCCTTTTATCGAGGGCCTGGCCAAGTTCGTCGTTACTACACAGGCGGAGTTTTTGAAGCTCATGAGCGACGGCAACAAGGTGCGCACAACCGCCTCGACGGCGATGAACGCGACCAGCAGCCGCTCGCACGCCGTCTTCGCCATCACCCTCACGCAGAAGCAGAAGAAGGGCATGCTGGTGACGCAGAAGACATCGCGGCTCAACCTGGTCGACCTCGCCGGCAGCGAGCGGGTGTCGAAGACGCTGGCGACTGGGAAGCGCCTGGCGGAGGGGTCGAACATTAACCTGTCGCTGACGTGCCTTGGCAACGTCATCAGCGCGTTGGCCGAGGTCGAGGAGACGGGGAAGAGCCGCCACATCCCCTACCGCGACTCCACGCTGACGTGGATCCTCAAAGACAACCTCGGCGGCAACTCCAAGACCGTCATGCTGGCCACCATCAGCCCCTCCTCGATGCAGTACGAAGAGACGATGAGCACGCTGCGCTATGCAGAGCGCGCCAAGAAGATCATGAACAAGGCCGTCGTCAACGAAACGAACAACAACGAGCTCATCGCAGCGCTGCAGAAGGAGATCTCCGCCTTGAAGAATCAGCTGGCGAGCGCGTCAACGAACGAGCGGGAGCGGCTGCTGGAGGAGCTGAAGGCGAGCGAGGCCGTCAAGAAGGAGCTGACCTCCTCGTTGGCGGAGAAGCTGACGGAGACGAAGCGGTTGATGGAGGAGCGAGAGGCGTATATGCGGGAGCTGGAGGCGAGGCTGAGCGCGCAGACCGAAGAAATCGAGCGGCTGCGCTACGCGAATGAGGAGAAGGAGAAGCGCATTGACGAGCTGCTGCGCCGCATCCAGAGCCTCGACACCTCGGGCAGCGTGCCGGACAAGGAGAAGGTGGAGGAGATCCGCGAGCAGGTAGCGGCGCTCGAGCAGGAACAGAACGAAACGGAGTCGCACCTGCGCGAGTGCCAGCAGCAAGTCCGCAGCTCCGTTGACGCCTCCGAGAACGACGACGACGACGACCCTCCGTCGCTGTCGTCCGCCGCGAAAGAGAGTCAAACCACCACGCCGCTGCCGCCGCCCACGGCCCCTGTCAGCCAAGAACAGAGCGTCTGCGAGGCGGAGATGCCGATTGCGGTGCGCACGGCCCTCCAGCGCAGCCGCACCGCCTCCATCGCGCACTTCCCAAACGAGGAAGATGGCGCCGAGGTGGAGGAGGCGGACAACGATTTAATCCTCGAGTCGCACCCCCAGAGCGTGGAGGACGACCTCATCGCGGACGAGGACTTGATCCTCGACGACGACCTTGACTTCTCGGCGCAGGCCGACTCCGATTTGGACGAGCTGCTTGTGGATGACTCGGACTTGCACGTGCCACCGGACAGCGCTGAGCCGGAGCCTGTGCCGGAGCCGCAGCGAAGGATCTACGACGAGGAGGCCGCGCCAGCAGCGGAGGACCTTCGCGCGGACTCTGCCATCGTCCTGGGCGAGAGAGAAGTGGTGCAGGCGGCCGATGCAGCGCCGACCCAGATGCCAGCGACGGAGGCCACCGCCGGCGCACCCGCCATCCAGCCACCGTGTCGTGGTGAGGTGTCGTCACAAACCGACGTGCCGGCTGCTCCGTCCGCACCGCTCTCTTCTTCGAGTGCGGCGCACGCCGGTCCTGCGGCACCAGCACCGGAGGACCAGCTTTCGGCGTCGTCGCCGTACTCACTACCGGCGTCGGAAGTCAAGAAATCGGCCGGGGCCGCAACGCCACCGTCCACCCCACCCCGGCACGTTGGCGTGTCAGCCGACACGAACCGTGCAGAGGTTCCCGCGCACACGGAGCCGTCCTCGCCACCGCCGGCGGCGCTGCAAGGTGCGACGATCAACGAGATGCAGGTGGCCTTGGAGGACTTCTTCACCAAGTCACGCGAACGCCCTGAAATCTACGCGCCAAACGACCACACCGCCCAGCTTGTCATCCCGTCGCACGCCCTCCCCAACAACCGCTTTCTCCACGAGCCGTTTCGCGTTACGAAGATGCGCGAGTCGAACCTGCTCGGCCACAAGAAGGACCGCATCTGGGAGATCGACCTCTTCCACAACCGCTTCAGCAACCTCGACACCGCAGGCGTCAAGTCCTTCGAGCTGCCGGCGATGAACCTCTTCCGCGTGGAAAAAGACGCGACGCACTCGCGACGGCTCACGCTGTACTTCTTCGATGCCCCGCACCCGTTCGAGCTCGAGTTCACCACCACCGCCCGCCGGCAGCAGTTCTTCGAGCTGTCGATGCTGCTGCGTCGCAACTCCATCCTGTGGTGTCCGTCGCTCTGCCTCGATGGCGAGAACGACGTCACGATCACCGTGCGCGGCACCACCATCGACCGCCCAAGCAACAAGGGCATCGGCGTCAGCGGGGAGGTGCGGATGACGGTGGCCCGCATGCCCTACGAGGTGATTGACCTGTGGTACGGCTGCTTCTCCCTCGACAACAAGCCGCTGCCGCGCAGCACCGCCGTCTTCAGCGGCTTCTTCCCGAAGGAACAGCGCGAGATCTACGTCGTGGGCATCACCAACGTACCGTCCTCCCTCCTCGGCTCCGATGAGTTGGGCCGGTACTTCCTTGCCTACCTCGGCACTGCGTCGTACTTCGTGCTGGCCAACACGGCCATCGCCTCCAAAAAGCACCACGCCAACAACGCCGTCGTCGTGCTGTGCAAACGCTCCTTCATCGTGCGGGTGGCGAACATCGAACTGTACGACAACGTCACCGTCCGCCGCGACGGCGTCCACCACGGCGACTTCACGGCGGCCGGCTGCGCACTGCGCATTAACGAGTCGTCCATCGGCATCATTCTGGTGAACACGAAGGCCGGCGACTACACGCCGTCGACCCGCGCCGCTTGCATTCGCACGCTGCTGTCCACCTTCCCCTTTGTCGACCCGTCGGTAGACATCTCCATGCGCTTCGACTACTTTGTGGTCTCCGGCGCCTTCCACTTTGGCGGCGACTTCAGCGCCGAGGATGCCCTCATCCGCGAGATACTCACAGACAATTTGATGTCCAGCATGCGGGAGATGGAGCCGAGCGCGACGCTGCGCAGCTCGCCGTCGCCGCTGCGCATCTTTTACGCTGTCCGGCCCAACGTGTCCCGCATGGACGTCTCGGCCTACTCGACCTCGCGTGCGTTGGGTCTGGCGAACGCCTTTCTCTGTGCCGACGTCTTCTGCCAGCGCTCCTTCCTCAGCCTCTTTGGCGAGGCGGTGCCGAACGTGCAGATTCTGCTGGACCGCGTCACCATCAGCGGAACGCGGCTGCCGTCGATCGGCGGGGCGGAGCTGCAGATTTCAATGGACGCCGTGGAGGGCTCGCCCGTCTACCACCGCCTCACGAAGCGTGGCGGCGACTACGTCATCCCAAGCTCCACGGAGCCGTGCCTGCAGCCGTGCGTCAGCAACACGGAGTTCCTGCGGCTGCAGACCCTCACCTTCTCCGTGCTCGGCAGCGTAGGGCCGGTGGAGGCGCACAAGCGCATCGTCGTCGCCTCCGGCATCTTCCCGCTCAAGTCCGTCACCCTGGCAGAGCCGGCGCTGCTGAGCATCCCGCTGTACTACCGCGGCTGCACTGTTGGCAAGCTCACCGCGGTGCTGCTGCAGCTGTACTACGAGCGCAACAGCGCCGAGGTCAGCGCGCTCGGCTTCCACGGCGCGCGCTGTGCGACGCTGGTCTCGTGTTACGAGAACAGTGTCCGTCGCCCCGATGGGCAGTGGGCGACGGCCTCCCTCGTCGAGGACGGCGTGTGCCCCTTCTCCTCCGACAACCCGACGGAGCCGCGTGACCGGGACGCCTACGCGCTGCCAGACGAGCACGCGTGGCGGTGGCTGACGGACTGGCAGCACGACCAGCGCGAGGACGACCCGCAAGGCTGGGTGTACGCGGATGGAGCGGAGGGGGAGCTGCACCTCAGCGCCACCCCGACCTCGACGATCCGGCGCCGCCGGTGGGCGCGGATGATGCAGGCGAGCAACCCCATCGTCTATCATCGCTATCTGGCGCAGAAGCTGAAAGCCACCGAATGAGAAGGTTGCTGGTGAGAAAGAGAAGGCAGATACAGATTACCCTGCGCTTGCATGCTGTGCTTTTCTATCCTTCTCCCCGCTTTATCATCCATCATGGCTTCTTTTTGTCCTTTTTTTTGGAGACGCGAAACGTGTCACACGTTGCTCTTGTTCTTTTTCCCCTTTTCTCTTCTGTATGGTCTTTCCCAAGTTGAAGACACGGTACTGCAATGATCTTTTTTTTTTCACCTTCGCTTTTTGCTTCTGTATTCCTTTGCACATCGCTTAAATCCCTAAAAAAAAAATTCCGTGCACCACTGTGGATTGAATTGTTCTTTTTTTCTTCTCTTCTCTCAACTAGCCGATCGCGGTAGTCCTAAACTTCTCTTTAGTGAGAGAAAGACAATGCTCCTTTTTGTTGTTTTGCGGGCTCTTCAAAGAGAAGTCGTTTTAGTTCGCGCTCCGCATATTGCACCGGTGAACGCCACAACGACAATGTCGCACAGACGCATGCTTCCATCACTCCTTCTTGCCCTCTACGCTCCTTGACTGTGCAACTAACACGTGTATACAATGCTTCTCGAACTCCCATCTTTTCTTTTACTTTACAGTTTCTCATCTGAGAGAGGCAGAACGCAAACAAAAAAAAAACGTGACCCTCTTTCTTTCTTTCTTACGTCCATAGCTCAAATCGGTGCGCAATGGTTGTGAAACCGACAACGCGGCGCAAGTCGTCGATCAGTCCGGGGAGGGACCGCAGCAAGTCGCGTTCTCCGCCGCCACAAAACCGTGGCAGTCCTGCAGGAACAAAACCCGGCGTCACACAGTTCCAATCGAAGGGTGCGCGGAATGAGATGGAGCTGAACTTCGATCGTCTTTGTTCCCTCGAAAAGGCGTCGCAGTCAGACAGCATCACCGGTCGCGGTCTTACGCAGCTGCTGTCGGAGATTGCCGTGTCGCCGACTACTCTCGAGTACTTCGTCGTCGTGTGGAAGCTGGGTGCGACGCAGAGAGGCTGCATCACGCGTGCGGAGTGGGTCATGGCGATGTACACTCACAGCATTGAATCGCTCGCCCAGCTGAAGCTGAAGACGGTGGAGTGGACAAGAGATGTGCGCAACAACGGCGGAAGCTTCCTTCTCATGTACAACTTCGTGTACGACTACATCCGCGGCGAGGAGGATCGCTGCATGTCGCTCGCCAACGCCATCAAGGTGTGGGATGTTTTCTTCGACAAGAAGGATCGCTATGCGAAGTGGAAGGCGTGGGTCAGCGGCCACATCAAGTCGGACGTCTCCCGCGACCTGTGGCGCCAAGTTGGCGTCCTCTTCACTCTGGGCGGAGATGCAACGCAAGGCAGTAGCGAAGGAGCTACACCAGCGGCACTGCCGACCGTTATTGCAGACTTTCTCGCAGAAAACGAGAAAGCGGCTTAAAGAGCAACTCGTCACTTTTATGTACACTAGCAGTTTTGCCCAAACACTCGAAATTACAAAACCAAAAAAAGGATCATCGGTGGTTTTACGCGTCTTTGACGTTTCTGTTTTGCTTGTCTGTTGAACTCGTCCGTTGAAGGAGAAAAAGCGTTCAAGGCTTCATTGTATTCATCAATAAAGTGGGGTGCTCCAACGCTATCGATTACGGGCATTTCCTCTTCTCCTTTTCACCCCTCACGCTTCTCTTTCATCCTCTTTTGCTGGTGCGAATTGTTCTGTACGGCTGCGCTCTGGAAGCATTGCAGAGCTCCAACGCGGCTTTCTTCCTTTCTTTACCACAACAGTGCATTTTGAACAAAAGACGGCACCAAAAAGTTGTCTTCTTCGTTCGAAGGTTAGTGGACTGCATTCTTCGTACACATAAACTCTTCTTTTTCTAAGGAAAAAAAAACAAAGCGCCTGTGACCTCCTTAAGGAAAGGCGGACAGCGAAAGATAACCTCTCAAAAAAAAAACCCTAATTTCAAAGACTTTATTTTTTATCATGGACTCGTTAGAGCTGGTGAGCGTTCTGCTCGACGGTGACGACGCCGCGATTGCGAAGGCGGTCACGAATGGTTCGTTTATGAAGCTTTGTAACCAGCCGCTTCCTAACGGGCAGTACGCCATTCACGCATTGGCCAACAAGAAGTCGGCAAAGGGCGTTGAGACGCTGCTGAAGAACGGCGTCAATGTAAACCAGGAATCGGAGGAGCAAGGCAACAGCCTTGGCTTCACTGCTGCGCACTACGCCGCGGCCAACAACTGCGTGCCGGTGCTGGAGGTGCTGAAGGCGCACAATGCGGATCTGAACCACGCAGCTGCGGACAAGTGGACGCCGCTGCACGTTGCCACCTTTCGCGGGCAGAGTGCCATGGTGCAGAAGCTGGTCGAGTATGGGGCCGACATCAACTGCGCGAACAGCGAGGGTCACACCCCACTGCTGTTTGCCGCCAACCTCGGCCGCGTCAAGGACGCCCGCTTTTTGCTGAAGAGCAAGGCCACCATCCAGCTCAACGATCCGCACCGCGACAACCTCCTCCACTACGCCCTGCACTACCGCATGGCCCAGCAGCTGAAGGGGCAGTACAAACTGCCCGAAACGCAGCTAGACATCGCCGTCCTGCTCGTGCTGAACGGCGTGCGGCCGGACGAGGAGAACGCCGACGGCGACCTCCCGACACGCTACGCGGTGGAGACGCTGCCCTCACTGCCTAAGGCACTCGCCGCCCTCTTCGACAACGCCATAAAGCTGCTCTGTGCACCAATCGAGTTCAACTACCTCACACTCGTCACCGCCACACACGAATTTCTTGTCGAGGCGGTCGGGCTGGAGGCGGCCAAGGCGACGAAGCTGGTGGAGGTGATGCACGCACTCGAGGCGGAGCGGCAGGGAACGCGGCGCAAAGACGCCACCCCGAGCCCGGCCGCTGCGGCACCGGCCGTACCAGCTGGCCACCCTGCCGTGCCAGCCGACATGATGGACCTGGTCGCTGGCGACCCGAGCAACGGCAAGTGCCCTTTCCTGGCGCGCCAGGCAAAGCAGCAGGCGAACAAGCGTGCCGGCGACAACGAGGACGACCGCCCCCACTGCCCGTTCAGCATGTACACGATTCGCAAGAACAAGGGGACGTTGCTGGCAATCGGTATTGCGTTTCTCGTCGGCTACAGCTGCGGCCACGTAGGACGGTCGTCGTGATTGCGGAACTTTGCGGCCAATGGCCATATGTGCTGTAGCATGTACCTTATGTTTTTTTTGCTTTTTAAGTTGCCGGTCTCGGAGCCTTTTTCTTCGCTTATTCTTGTCGTTATTAGGTGCTTACTTCCACTACTCTTATTACTGTTTCTTCGTTTCTTCTCCTCTCACCACCACGCTGACCCTTTTTTATTTTTTCCTCCAGCCGTTGCTTGGCACGTTTCTTTCTTTCTTTGCCAGCAACTTCAAAATGCTTCACCCGATGTAGTACTTTCATAAATGTCACCTTTTTCTTTCCCTCCACACTTTCACCGATGGTTTTGCCGGTAGCAAGCTTCGTCCCGTTCCAGTCGAGCATTGGAGTTGTTTTGCAATGACAACGCAGAAAAATAAAAGGCGCATAAGTAGGTTTTTTTTTAACAGCTTACCAACCGACACCTAGAGTGGAGGTAACACTACAACGGCGGCGTACATGTGGAATCTCGGTTTGGGCCGGGTATGGATCAGACAGAAGCGCTGTCAATCACTGTGTTCTCGTCCTCTTCCGCCATCGGAGCATGATCATTGCAAATCCAGGTATGTCGCTTACCAAGAAGCCTTCTACATGTTTTGTGCACTAGCTATCCTCTTTCGCATCTCTCTCTTTCTCTCTTTCAACTTGTGTGCATCTTTCATCCCTCTCCTCTATACTTCATGGCACTTACCTCGTCTTGCGACGCCAGTCTCTAGACGTACCAGTTACATTTGAGGAATAATGCCCCGTGGATTCGGCGGACGCGGTGGTGGTGACCGTGGCGGTCGCGGCTTTGGTGGACCGCGCGGCGGCGGTGGTGGTTCGGTGGCGGCCGTGGCGGCGGCTTCGGCGGTGGCCGCGGCGGCGGTCGCGGTGGCGGTCGTGGCGGCTACAACGCCGAGCCGGACCCGCCGGAGCACGTCCAGGAAGTCGGCACCTTCATGAACGCCGCGGAGGGCGAGCTAGTGTACAAGGTCACGGTGTCCGGTCAGGTGCCGCGCTTCAACGCCTTCGTGTACACCGAGAACAAGGCAAAGATCGGCAAGATCGAGGAGATTCTGGGCAACACCACGGACGTCATGTTCTCCGTGAAGCCGTCCCCGGGCGTGCAGGCTGCCTCGCTGAACGAGGGCGACAAGGTCTTCATCTCTAGCACGCAGTTCTCGCCGATGCGCGCCTTCACTGACCCGCCGAAGCCGCGCGGACGCGGTGGCCGCGGTGGCGGTCGTGGCGGTGGTCGCGGCTTTGGCGACCGCGGCGGTCGCGGCGGCTTCGGCGGCGGCGGTCGCGGCTTTGGCGACCGCGGTGGCCGTGGCAGCTTCGGTGGTGGCGGTCGCGGCAGCTTCGGCGGCGGTGGCGGCCGCGGCTTCGGCGGACGTGGACGCGGCTTCTAACGTCGACCCGGTGTCGTTCCACCCTTGTTTCCTCTTTTCCTCTAGTTAAGATGCACGCAGATAGTTAGCGGATGTGGCACGTGACAATTACAGAAAGCAGAAGAAGGGAATAAAGCGAGCTGTATTGTTCTTCGAAGATAGGCTCGCCGATAATTAAAAAAAAGAAAAAGAAAGAAATGCCCTGTTCTGCAATCTAACCTAAACCGTAAAACTCCAAGTTTTTCGTTCTTTGTCTGATTAAATACATCTGGTGCTTGTTTATAAAATCATGTTAAATCAAAAATGCTGACTTCAACAACAAAAAAATAAGGCGCTTCCCGCTTTATGCACAAATGCATTTCTATCAGTGGAAATGCCACGCTCACTGGTGCATGAATTCTCAATGTCTCTTAGCAAGAGTTGCAAGAGTGCAAGGCAGCGCTTTACATCTCTCGTGCAGGGGTGAAGCCAAGCACACCTCATGTGCAGATTAACACTTTTTCTTTTGTTTCTTCTCCACTTCAAAAGCGGAGCAAGAATGGCAAAAGCGTACAACGATCCTCCGCCGCCCCTCTCGCAGAAAGGTTGCAGATCCTGGAGACCTCAGCGTACAACGAACAGCTTGCTAATAAGGGAAAAACGTAGCGCTTCTTTATGTTTCCTGGCGTGCCATAAGCAGCAGCCCAGTTTCATCACCTTCCTCTTCTCTCCAATTCTTTCTGCCTTTTGGTCGCTGAAACGCGTTCGATCAACAACGAATCAAAAATGTCAAAGATCATCGTCACATGTACCAGCCGAGACGAGCAAGATGCTGTGGATTTAATGTAGCGAAGAACTGCATCGGCGGGCCCGCACTCTTCGTGGGCATACCGCT
This sequence comes from Crithidia acanthocephali, assembly GCA_000482105.1. Classification (NCBI taxonomy): domain Eukaryota; phylum Euglenozoa; class Kinetoplastea; order Trypanosomatida; family Trypanosomatidae; genus Crithidia; species Crithidia acanthocephali. Next base: position 1,842 of record AUXI01000478.1, on the reverse strand, counting down.
GCTGGTGGTGGTGCACATGAAGGCAGTCGTGCTGACCACCTTCTTTGTGGAGCGTCGAGGGGACTGTCATTTGCTAGTGGAAGTGCTGCTGGAGTGGCTCTTCTGCGTCTTGGCCGAATGGTGCCTTTTTCTTCTCCTCGTTGCCGATCCCGGCTTCATTGGCGAGCCGACAGAGCTGAGCTGCCGCTGTGCCAACTGCAAAGTGGAAGTGGAAGACTTCGACCACCACTGCGACGTGTTGGGGGTGTGCATTGGAAAAGGGAACATGTGCTACTTTATTCTCTTCCTGCTTTTTGCCTCTCTTCTCTGCCTTCTTGGCGGCAGTGAGAACGTGATGTACATTGTGCTGTCAATTTCTGCTCACAGGGCGGAAGAGGCAACCATGTCGGGGAGTTCTTTCAAAGCGCGGAAGACGGCGCTTACTGCCTGGCTGAAATCCTTCCGTCATGTGTGTCTGTTGCTTCTCAGCGTGGCTGCCCTGTACGGCGGTGCGGTGTGCATATTTCTGTGTCTGCGGTACACCTGCCTTGGCTATCAGGGTCGCAGTTCTGTGCGGCGGCGGCGTCGAGAGTCGCTGCGCGGGTCGCTCGGGCTTGTTTTCGCCAACGTGTTTCATCCCAAGTTCTCGCACAACTATGTGTTTTCAGCTGTCTACACCGTCGAGGAAATGAGGGACGTAACGAGAGAAGTTGACAACACCTGTGATAAGCCGCTGTCTAACTCCTCCTGATGTGTAAGTGTGTGTCTTCTGCTGTATTCGTGTAGTTTGCTGAATAGAAATCGAGGACCTGCTCACTTTTCATTCCTGACAGCTCACGACTCCGTGGTTTTATATCACTAGAAGCAGCTTTTTTTTCTCTTCTTCTCCCTGTTGTTGTTCTTTCATTTAATTACCTTTCTTCTTGCATACTCATCATTACATTTTATTGCTTCGATTTAATTCTCGCATACTACGACAATAACGCATTCATCGCTCTCACCTTGTCAATTGGACTTGGGTGACCATTTGCGTCGCTAGCAGTTTTTATGCCTGGCGAACGTCTACCTTCTTGCTTTGTCGTGCTGTAACCACGCTAAAGTGGAAGTAGTACGACTGGAATGCACCGAGTGCACTGCAGTTCTCCAATGAAACTAAAACGTTCATCCTTCTGAAAGTGAAACGTCAAACCATCGCGATCCTGTCAATTTGATATCTCTTTTTCTACCGCACCTTCTCATCACGCACTTTCCTTCACGCAACATAGTAAAATCGAAGTGAGGAGCTCGCATAACTACACTGTTTGTCTAGTCAAATCAAAGAATGCTGACGAAGTTCGAGGCACGGTCGTCGCGCGTGAAGGCGGTGGCGCTGCACAGCAGTGCGACGTGGGTGCTGTGCGGGCTGCACAACGGCGCGGTGCAGATCTGGGACTACCGGATGAGCACGTGCGTGGACACGTACACTGAGCACGTCGGCGCGGTGCGTGGCGCCGACTTCCACGTCAACCAGCCGCTCTTCGTGACCGGCGGCGACGACTACACGGTGAAGGTGTGGAACTACAAGCTGCGCCGCTGCCTGTTCACGCTGAGCGGGCACATGGACTACGTGCGCACCACCTTCTTCCACCACGAGCAGCCGTGGATCGTGTCGTGCTCCGACGACTTCACGATCCGGATCTGGAACTGGCAGAACCGCAAGAGCATCGCGTGCCTGCCGGGGCACAACCACTACGTCATGTGCGCGCAGTTCCACCCGTTCAACGACCTGGTGGTGTCCGGCAGCCTGGACAAGACGGTGCGCGTGTGGGACATCTCGGCGCTGCGGCACCGCAAGGAGGAGGTGGCATCACGCAGGACCTGCTG
>AUXI01000477.1:0-19027 GCA_000482105.1 Crithidia acanthocephali | reverse complement strand
ATACCGCCGTACTCCTGCTGCACACCGGGCAGGAAGCCGGGCACATCCACGAAGGTGAGGATCGGGATGTTGAAGGCATCGGCGAAGCGCACCATGCGGGCGGCCTTGACGGACGAGTCGATATCCAGCACACCAAGCCTGCACCTTGGGCTGGTTCGCGATGATGCACACCGTGCGGCCCTCCACGCGGGCAAAACCGCAGATGATGTTCTTGGCGAACTGCGGCTGAATCTCAAAGAAGGAGTCGACGTCGACCACCGGGAAGATGGCGTCGCGCATGTCGTACGCCTCCTTCGCCTCCAGCGGCACCACCGTCTTCAGCGACGACACGTCGCGGCTGCGGTTGTCGGACGTCGGCACAATCGGTGCAGCGTCGCGGTTGCTCAGGGGCAGGTAGGAGTACAGGCGGCGCAGCTGGGCCAGGGCGACGATGTCGTTTGCGAAGGTGCCAGCCGACACACCCGACTTCGACGCGTGCACGCGCGGCCCGCCAAGCTCCTCCTTCGTCACCAGCTTACCGCCAACAGCGCTCACCACCTCGGGGCCGGTCACGAACATGTAGGACGAGTTGTCCACCATGAAAGTGAAGTCGGTGATGGCCGGGGAGTAGACGGCGCCACCGGCACAGGGCCCCATGATGACGGAGATCTGCGGGATGACACCGGACGAGAGCGTGTTGCGCAGGAAGATGTCCGCGTAACCGGCAAGGGAGGCCACACCCTCCTGAATACGGGCACCGCCGGAGTCGTTGAAGCCAATCAGCGGCACACCGATCTTGGCGGCCTCGTCCATAATCTTCACCACCTTCGCGGCGTTCGTGCCGGACAGGGAACCACCCAGCACCGCAAAGTCGTGCGAGAAGAGAAAGACCGGACGCCCAAAGACCTTACCCGTGCCAGTGATGAAGCCATCGCCGGCGACCTTCTTCTTCTCCATGCCGAAGTTGTGGCACTCGTGCTCGACAAGGGCGTCACGCTCGCGGAACGAGCCCGGGTCGCAGAACAGCTGCACGCGCTCCATGGCGGTGAGGCGCTCTTTCTTGTGGCGCTTCTCCTCGGCGGCGGTCGTCTTGTGCGTCTTGCGGCTGTACTCCTCCGTCATGTCGGTGCTGCTCAGGCGAGCCGCGCACACCGTAGAGGCGGCGGCAAATCCGAGACGGCGCATCATCGTTGTGTGAGAGTATTTTTTTTTTGTGGGGTACGTAAACGGACGTAAAAGAAAGATGGTTTGTGTTTTGATAAAAAGGGGTAGAAAGAAGAGGAGAAACGACTAGAAAAAACAACGAAAGAAAAAAAAACGGGAAATTAATGGTATACCTTTTTTTTTCAATTTTGATAAGCTAAGCTTTCTTGTTATTAGCTGTTCGGTAGACAAGTTGGGAAGTATAGAAAAAGGTTCATTGAAGTTGGTGAAGAGTGCGAGAGAAAGAAAAGGGAAAAACAAGAGAGGAGGGCGTACGTGTATGCACAGCGAAAAAAAAAAAAGGACGTCAGGAGGAGGGGAGATGGAGAGGAAACAGTGAATGATACACAGCAGCATGTTGTGGCAGGGTGAGTAAGAGGTGCACGGGGAAGCGTTTCGCGCACCTCACTGCTAAACAAGGACACGGCAGCCTTTTCTTGCTATACAAGCAACGCGCTCTTCACGCTCACCCATGCGCTGTTGAAGGAGAATAAAAAAAGGGAGAGTGTCAGAAGTTGTTTCAGTCTCATGACTCCCGACGCTCAGATGGGCAGACCAGAAATGTAGGCCATTCGTTGAGAGAGCTCATCAGAGCTGAAACAAGTACCCAGCAAACAGAGCGCATAAAACACACAAAAAAAAAACCTTTTTTTTTTAGTTGCGGTGCACCGCATGTGTGTTTTGTGGTTTTGGCAAGAGAACAGTTTGTTGTTGGCGGCAATCTGAAAAGCACAAAAAAGAAACGAAGAAAAAAAGGGGAAGCAAATAGAAAGAACTCAGAATATAACTATAGGTCATGGATAGAACCGGTGTATATAAACAAAAACAAAAAAAAAGTCAAGACGAGGAACAGGATGTTAACAAGTCAGAAGGAACAAGTCAGAAGGAACAAAGCTGAAGAGAGACCACTAGAGAGGGAAGGAAATGGGAAAGAAGTTCTGGAGGAAGAAGAGTTAGCTGAAATCGAAGGGAGACTGAGGAGGTACGCGGCACGAACAAAACAAACAACCAAACAACAACAACAAAAAAAAGAGAGGCAGACTGCTGAAGCGAAGGGGAAAAAGATGACAGGAGTACAAATGGCAAACAGAGGCAAATGGGGAGAAAAAGGCGAAAGTATCCACCACAAGAAGCATCCAGGACAGAACAGATATATATACTTAGAAACAAAGAGGATAGCTATATATCTATTTTAATATATATATGTACATTTTTTCGAAGAGTAAAAAAAAGGCGAACTTGCACATGTCACATCAGCAACAGTTAACGCGACAAAAAGCGTGGGAAAAGGGGGAAGGCAGAACACCAAGGCCGCGTGAAACAGTCTGATTCCTTCGGCACAACATCCGCAACGGCAGCCGCACTACACAATGCTCGTGTAGGGCTGGCGCTGCTCTTGCCATGGAAAGGAACACCAAGTGGCACAGAAACAAGCGTGATGAAGATGAAACAAATGTCAACGGCTCTTGTTTGCTGTTTTTACTGCTCTTGCGCGAGAGAACGTATGCGTCCCCATCCGAAACGCACCGCGGAGCAGCACGGCAGTGCAAGAGCAATGAGGCACACACACACACACACAAGTTGACAAAGCAAGTTTCTTTTTTTTGCCTTCTCAAATTGCACTCTTGCTTCTCCTCAAATGCTATCAGTTCTTCCTCCCCCTCTACCCGTGATTTCGCCAAAATAAAAGGAAAAAGAAAAAGGTGAACACAAAGGGAGAGCGTAGCTCATTGTGTACTGTCAGCATCTGTGTACCACAGATGCGTCGCCATACGGATCTAGAAGAAAAAGATTGGTCAATGACCAACTGCAGAGAACCTGGATCCATCGCGGTAGACGAAGCAATGAAAAGAGAACGGAAGAAGAAAAAAAAGGTACAAATTGCATACATGTGTTTTGTTATTGGACAAAGAAAGAGAGTGAGAGAAAAAAAAAGAAGTGACACGGAAAGTATTCCCGAAGAACAACGGGGGAAAAAAAGACAATAGAAAGATAGATGCGCAGGTGCAGCAAAATCAATGCCTATCACAGATACCTCCTTATCTAGCAGCGAGAAGCGCAAGTGGAGAGCTGTTTATCAGCAAGGTGTCTCACCTCACCTTACCACCTCCGCACGGCAACGAAAGGGGAAAACAAGACAAGGCTTTCGACGCACTACAGATTGATGCATAAATGATTTGAGTGAGCCAATACAGTGAAAGTGTCAGAATAAATAAATAAAAAAGACTGAAAGGGGGGAAAAGGAAGCGCAAAACAAAGCCACCATTGCTTTTTTTTTTTACTAAACCGCAAGGAAGTCAGCACATCAAAAAAAAAAAAGCGAGAAGAAAACAAAGGCTGCTGTGCTCACGATTTGGACAGCATTGTAGAGGAAATCGCACTACAGGTATTCTGTCACTAATGCAAGCTCTTTCACCTCCTGTTTTCCTCCCCCCCCCCCTCCCTTCTCGCTATCTCTCTCCTTCATCTCTCCCCGCTTTCAGCGACACCGTTGAGCCGCGCGCGCTACACTTCAGCAACATCTCTCTCCCTCACCTCTCTTCTCTGTCTTCCAGTAAAAATGAAACGGCTCTTGCGCCAGGACAAGTGATTGTGTGAGTACGTGTACAGCTTTCTCAGAGTATGAGCTCTTGTGCACATACATACACGCAAAAAAAAAAGTGGAATGACAAAAACAGCTAATTTACAAGTACATCGACAAAACTGTATGATTGGAAAAAAAGGAACCAAAAGCTATCTCGATGAGAGACTACAGAATCGTAAAACGACAAGAAGAAGAAAAAGCTTGTTGAGTTTCACATCTGTCGATGGTACGCCAGAGGAACAAAAACAAATTAACAAGCACTAAAGAGAAATCAGCAAAAGCAGTCGTGAAAACAAAAAGAGGGGGCGAAAAAAAAATGGAAAAAAAAAGGAAGAGTGAAATAAACAAACAGGAAAGAAAAGAGGTCGTTTTGTGTCAACGAAGCTCCTTCGAGCTCTAAAGGTTCTGCTACACACACGAGAAAAAAAAGGAAACAAGAGGGGGAAAACGAAAAGCACTGATGTGCGCACACAGAAACACAAAACAGACACAAGCTTAAAGAAAAGAGAAAGCAAAGAAACCTGCGAACGAGTCAAGATAGCACCCTTTTTTGTTTCGTTTTGTTTTTGATCTTTGCAAACTGCGAGCCCATCCTCTCCCCTTGTGGTGACGTTCTACCACTGCTCCCCACTGCATCTTGCCTAGCGCCTCAGTGTATAAAGTACGAGGAGCAGATAAAGGCAAACGCAGGGCGCGGAACACTGTAGAGAAAGAGAAAGAAACAAAAGCCAGAATTCCAATGGAGATCGCCACAAGGGAAAAAGGGTGGGTGGAAATACAAAGGCAACAAGAAAGAGATGCCAGAGACACTGTTGCAGTATTACTTCACACACGAGGGTGAATGGGAACTCCCCGTAACCTTTGTGCCCCTGCGCAGTGGCGCAAGGCAAAAAAGGTGTGCAGCGCAGAAGCCGCCTCTCTCTCACAAGCGCCGGTAACACCCACAAGCACAAAAAGGAATGAAGCGAGAAACATGGAGAGAGGAATTGTACAAGACTTCTAGAAGAAGAGAAAAAAGGCCACGTCCACGTCACGTGCACGTGCTACTCGCTCAACACACTCTCACGCCGCCGCGGCTTTCTCTACGCGAAATCGTAGTACGGCCAGGCCATCATCAGCGTCTCCCGCTTGTTGATCGGCCGAAGTGCACGTACCCGCAGGTTGGCCGCTGACTCCGCAAAGGTGCGCGCCACGACGTTCGCCGTCGCCCCGTCACTCTCGTTGAAGTTGTGCGGTGTCATGAGCGAGGCCAGCTCAAAGAGGGAGATGCACATGTGGTAGGTGCCTGGCACACCGTAGGCCGGCGCGTTGAGGATCTGATGCACGTAGGACTGCAGCGGTGTGTCGCTGCTCTGCGTGCTGAGCCCTGCCGGGCGGTCCTCTGCGTTGACGTACTCGAGATGACTCCGCACCCGCGACACCACCTTTGGCCACATGGTGCAGCAGATCATCAGCGCGTTCGACTTGGCCTTCTCGTAGCACTCCTGGAAGACCTCGAAGGGCAGTTGGTCCAAGTCCTCAGACGAGAAGCAATGGGCTAAGGTGCTGTAGCAGGTGCGCAGCAGCTCTGCGATCTCGCCCCGCTGCTGCTCGACGACGGGGGCGATGGGCAGCCAACGGTACTGCTGCGCCGCCTCCTGCGGAGGCAGCACGCTGCTCACCATACGCGACATCATCCGCACGGCGATGCGCACACACGCCGCCTTCACAATCGGCCGGGTGTCCTCCGCGACGCAGCGTGGCTGGTTGTTTACGGGGACCTCCACCGGCACCTGGTCCTTCGGCTGGTTCGGTGTCGGGGTTGTGGCGCGCTCTTGCACACGTACTGGTCCAGCAACCGGTGAATCACCGAGGCTCCTTCGCGCCAGCGGCCTCGCTGCGCACACTCCACCCAGTGGTGCTCCACCCACGCCTTCGATTTGCAGCTCTCGCTGCAGTAGAGCGCGTTGCAGTTGTTGTCGCACGCCACCGGCTGCACACACACACCGAGGGAGTTGAGAATGGAGTGCGTGAGGCCGGGGATCTGCTCCGTCACCATCGCCTCATCCACAAAGGGGCGACCGCAGTGACAGCACAGCGAGCACCGCTTGCGACCGCAAATGACGCGGTAGAGCCCTGATGAGAGGGGGAAGACGGAGCTGGAGCCTTCCTTGATGACGACGTCGTCGTAGGCGATGTTCTGCGCCGCCACGGCAATGGCGCGCTTCCGGTGCTCGTCGTACGCGATGCGCAGCTTGTTGTACCGCTTCGTGCGGCCCTCGTAGAGCATCGCCACCGAGTTGCCCTCCAGCAAATTGCGCACGACGCTGTTCGACGTGTCGTACTTCATCGCCATCGCGTACATCTTCTGCGCGTCGACGAACTTCTTCATGCTGCGCAGGACGTTGCCAGTCCGGATGTACCCCACGCTCTCACGCGGCACCAAATGCACAACGCGGTTCGCATCCTCGAGCGCCCGCTCCTTCTCGCCGGCGAGCAGGTAGGCGACGGAGCGGCTGCTGCGCACGCGCGCCTCCTCCTCCGGCATCTCCTCAAGGGCCCTGTTGTAGTACCGCAGTGCCGCCTCGCAGTTTTTCTTGTTGACCTCCGCCGTGCCCTTCTTCATGTAGGACATGAAACTGCGGCGTCGTGCGTCGTCGACGAGGCCGACGTTGGTGCTGCTGCTGCGCGTCGGCTTGACCGCGCTGAGCGCGCCGCCGCTGCCGCCACTGGGGTTCATCGTGGACGGGCTGTTGACCGACTCCACCGCGGAGTTGTCGCTGTCCCTGGCACTCGCCGCGCCAGGCTGGACAGGCTTGCTAAGTAGATCCTCTGTTTTATCCTCCAACTCGAGCCCTGACAGGCCGCTGCGTATGCTAGAGTAGTACCGCGTCGCCTTCACCTTTGGCTCGCTGAGGCAGGCGCGGTAGAGCGTGCAGCCGACGCGCTCGAAGCCGTCGATGTCGTTGCACAGCACAAACGTGTAGTCGCCGGTGTGTCGGTCCACCCGCACACGGCGCCGCGGGATGGCGAAGACGGCCTCCATGATCGGCTCCCAGTGTCTGCTCTCCTGCGCCATCTTGGCAAATTCTACATCGCGCAGCTCCACCTCGCAACCGAGAGGGTAATCCTCCGCCGCAGGGGCCATCGGCCGGTCCTCGAGGTTGCTCGCCTCGAAGAACGGCATGTCCGGCACGTCGTCGCCGTCGTCGCCGCACAAGGATATTAGGTTGTCCTCATGCGGCACATCTGCTAGATCCATGAACATTAGAGTAACGGGGGTGAAACAAAGGACAAAATAGTGTCGCTTCGCTCGCGGTTTACCTCAAGCAAGAGTGGAGGCTGTGACTGGACACCAAAAGGATACAGGCACGCACACGCACCGCGAGAAAAAAAAAGGAACAAGAAGTGTATAGCACTTTGATACAAGCAAGAGAAAAAAAAACAGAAGAGGTTGTCTGTCGATTTAAACTTGCAGATACAGCAAAAGACAACACAGACAACAGAGACAACAACAACAGCAACAAGAAAAAGTGGAACAGAAAGGTAATTAGAAGAAACAAACAACAACTAGGAACGAAAATCAATAGGTGTAAAAAGACAGGAAAGGTAAAGCACACGGCGATCTGAATGAAGATGGAAAAGAGAAAGAAGATAGATCCAGAATTACAATGAAATGTCTGACAAACACTCACAAAGGAAAAAAAAGGAGAAAGCAGTGAAAAGGAAAGCGAGAGCTTAAGCTGTACCAATAATTACAATCGCCAACGACCTTCAGAAAGGTGCAGGGATATATGTGTGTTCTGTGTGATCAAGCAAAGTGCAAATCAACGCAGCAAATGAAAAAAAGAAAGAAAAAAAAAGACAGAAATGACTGTTTTGTTGTTATATATAGAGAGATAGATGATGAAAGCACACGCTTTAACAATAGTTAGAAGACGAAAAAAAAAGAGACAGTGTTAGTACTCTGTACCGATGCGCGATGCAGGACAGAAAAGCAGTGTAAAGGGAAGACGGCCACAACACTTGACGAGCAACAGCGACAACACAAACGAATGCGAAACAAAACAAGAAATGCTGCTCGTGCAGTCGCACCGATACGCACAGACTCACAGCTTGTGGTGATAATTAAAGATAGAATGAGTGGAAATCAGAAAAGACTTTTTTTTAATTCGGTAATCAGATGTATTCTATCTTAGGTAGAGAGAGAGCGTCGCACGTGTTGTCTTGCGTCTGCCTCTTTCAAGGTCAATACGTGCCAGAAAGGCAGATAGGGCTTTAGCACTTGTACAGTCGCAATGGCGGAAATACACCTTTTTTTGTTGTTGTTGTTCTCTTGCTCTTTCCGTTCGCCGACCGCGGGACAGAATGCAAAATGGAAACGCGAGTATCCTTGCGTCACAGACGGAAGCTTCTTCTACGGCTTCTCTTCTGCCTGCTTTGCTACCACCACGATTCGGAGGCTGCAGGTGTCAGTTGTCCCTTTGCGAGATCAGAAGCAGTCCGGGACGAAGCGAGAGAGAGGCCAAGCTCGGCGAAGGGGAGAATTAAGGACGGCTGCCCAGGCGTGCAAAAACTCGATCTCAAGGCGGTAGCAGCAAGAGAAAGAGAGAGGGAGAGGGAACGAGGAGGAAAGAGAGAAATAAAGGATCTGAGTATCCTACCGCTTGTTACGTGTTCGCGCTGGAACGTGGAACAGCTACGGAGTTACGCGACTGCTCGCTATGTCCGCTAAAAAAAAAAAAAAGGTGTGTGTCACAGACAAAGGAGAAACGAACGATCAAAGGAAGCCTTTGGGAGTCTGTCTGCCCGAGCGCGTGTGCAGTTTTTTTTTTTTTTCAGCTGATGCGATGGAGAAAAGGGACGCGTGCGTGCAAGCGCTGTGGAGTACCGGCCAATCAAGGAGCAGAAGAAAATTATAACCGAAGTGTCCCACAGGCACCCACACGTAAATAAAAAACAAAGTACACTGGATGATCTATTAGAGAAAGCGGGAACAAAAGTGGCTTTCACGGTGTTGCAAACGAGGAAAGACCGGGAAAATCTCGAGTGTACAACTGCACCGCTCTTGCGTTCCTACCCACCTAGCTGGAACGCCTTTTTTTCTTTTCTGAGTTTCGTATAGATATCTTTTTAATTTTCAAATGAATGTCTGCTTCGAAAGCGTGGCTTTGTTGACGCAAAGGGAGAGACACAGCAAGAGAGAAAAGGTTAAACAAGCAAAAACAAAAGGCGGATAAAAGCTTCAAGGTGAAGGTTAGAAAGAAAGAGAGAGAACTGAGTTGGATCTCGAGCGCCAAATGAAAAGATTACGATCTAGTACAAACAAAAAGACGCAGCCCCTTCTCACACATACGCAGCAAAGATGTCAATCAGGGGACAAAGAGTGGGCCACAAACAAGAAAGATGAGAAAACACTACTTATTACTTCTCACGTTTCTCAGTTCGATGAAAGCGCGGTGTGTGTACGTCTGTTACTTACACTCTCTGGCCGGGCACATGTAAAAAAAAAGAGGGGGAAAAGAATAAAAAGAGGAAAAGTAAACGTATTACTTGTTCTTAGGAAAACAAAAACAAAACGAGTGATGAGAGTAAACAAACACGAAAAGGAAAAAAGCGTTTTTACTTTTTAGTGATAGTAACGACGTTTACGTAGTGAAAGCACTCTCTCGCTTTCTTCTGTAAGAAGCAATGTTGTCATTTTTCAACAACAACAAAAACCACGAGCAGCGGTAGAGAAGATGAGAGAAAGGGAAAGAAAAAAATAGAGGAGAGTATTAAACGGAGGGCAATCCAGAGAATGCGCTTGCCATCAGTTCGCAAATGATCAAGAGGTGGTTTAACAGGCAGGTGCATTCGCCTTCACGTCTGCTTCGGCACAAGGCCGTCATCAGCTTCTCTACTACGAAATGCAGCGTCGACCCATCGCCAGTGCTTGTCCATTGAAACGAACTGATCAGTCTTTCTTTTTTTTTTGGAGTAGCGAGCGCTGCGTCCCATAGGCCTGAGTAGTGATACGATAACTCCCTCTTTTTCCCTTTTTGTTTGTTTTACATGTAAACTGTTCTCATCCAAGCTGTGTTTGAGAAGCAGTCCTGCAACGGATCTACTTCTCCAGTAGTGTGCGCAATGCCAGCCACGCAAGAAAAAAAAAAGCAGAGCAGAAGTCCCCACACTGCTGATGCACTTTGGCCGGTGCACTACATGCCTGTCAACAGCAGAAGTGTGTCGTGCACGCCTCTTTTTTCATGCTCACCGCGCTACTGCTGATCGGCGAAGATGAGGTCGAAGAGGTGCGACATGCGCATGGCGTCGCTGACGGCCTCGCTGCGGTCTGTCAGCAGCCGCGTCATTCGCTCTGCCTGCGCTGGCCAATTCGCCGCTGGTGTGTCGATCGCCGACATGAGCCGCGGGACCTGCTCGATGATGAGCGTGCTCTTGAACTTCTCCTCCGTGCCGGTCGGCGGCTCTATGAAGGACAGCTCCTCCAGTGCACGCTGCACGTCCTGCAGGGCGGGGACTTGGTCCAGCAGCGTTTCATTCAAAAGCGAGCGGACGCGCAGCAACGTGGCCTTCTTGTGCTGCGTGTACGGGTACTGCCGGCGACACTCAGCGTCGCACAGGAGCTTGTGCAGGCAGAACCACGCATGGGCCTCCGGTACACACACCCGTTGCACCTCGTTGCCTGGCGCGGGAGCAAAGCCGCCGTTCTGGAACTTTGCGGCGTCGCCGCTGCGTGCGCGGCGCAGCCACGGCTGCAACACCAGCACCTCCGCCATGCCTACGGGTATGTCGTTCTTGCGCAGGATGCTATTCATCGCGGAGAGCGGCAGACTGTCAAGGCGGTCCACGACGAACCACAGGAGAGAGATGCAGCTCATTGCACGTGAAATGCGCTGCTCTCGCAGCTGCTGCGTCAGGTGGGCAACGGGATCTTCGCTTGCTGCACTGCCGCCACCCGGTGCCGTCACAGCCGCCGGTGCCTCTTGAACGCTGTTGATTTCCTTCTCCGAAAAGAGGCGCGCCACCTGCCGCCAGCAGTAGTCGATCAGCTCCAGTACGTCGTCGCCGAAGCCGAGCACCACCTCCTCGTAGAAGCAGATGCACTCCAGCAGGTTCACCAGGACCGACTCGTAGGCGCAAAACATGTACGTGGCAGTGGGGTTGTGTGCGACGGCTGCCATGACGTTCGGCAGCACGCGCTGACGCCACACTTCCATCACCAGCAACTCGTGCAGGACGTCGCCCAACTTGTCGTGTTCCAGCAGAAAAGCCTTCACAAAGTCGTCCGTTTTCTGCACTGCATTGCTGTGCGTGCACATGTTGAGGCGCTCCAGCGACTCGCGCTGGTCCTTCCACGCCGCTGTCCCGACCTCCTCGATCGGGAAGGAGCGCAGCTGGCGGATGCTGATCTCCGCATCCGCTGGAGACATGACGTTGCCGTGGTACTGCATGGCGACTCCTGTGGAAAACTACGTTTACACAAACAACAAATCAGCAGCGCGGCAAAAGCACTCAAGAATAGCGACGTGGCGAATAGTGGTGGGCGACGTTGGAGACACTCTTGTAGGAATCGTTTTTTTTATTAAGAATGACTGTGCGGATCTATCAGCCCTCTAAAATGAAAAATAATGTCAATTATTCAGCGACTGCGTGTGAGACGCGGCAAGTTTTTTGTTGTTGTTTTCTGTTGCTTCAGTTTTATGTGTGTCCATACGATGTACAAGTAAACAGTAAAGGTAATGTTTGCAGAAGAGAATGGAATAATAGAGGAAGTGTAGTGGTGGGCAAACGGCGCTGCTTGGCACCCGCATTCACACACGCATGTGAGAAGACGGCGGCAGCTTTGCCCTCCTCCAACAGCAGCACGCACCGCACGTTCGCCTTCACCAATGCTCCTTGTCGCATTCAACCCAGCTGTCAGACTCTCTCTCTCTATCTCTTTCCTGGTTGTTTGTTAGAGCTGCCTGTTTTTAGCTGTTTTTTTTTCTCTAAGAACAACAAAGCAAAAACAAAAAGGCAGCCGAGTAAAAAGGAAAACAAGAAATGAGAAACATTTGAAAGAAGAAAAAAAAGCGGGGCAAAACCAAACGAGATGTCTGTGTGATGGAATCTAACATGAAAAGAAAAAGAAGAAAATAGCATCTAGCAAACGACAAAGGTCTAAAGGAAAAAAAAATTATGAAACAGGTGGTGATAAGCAAACGGGGGATCGGAGATTGTGAACTTCAACAACAAGCAAGCACACGACTAAGTGCAGCAGAAAAAAAAAGAACATCGTAGCACTCGTTACCTGTTTGCGTCTTTCTAGCTGCGCGGCCGCTTGCCCGTAGGCGGGGTGATGTTGTTCGGGGTGTAGTAGTACTTCATCAAGAACGGGTGGTTCAGAACGCGATGCAGCGCCATGCGCTTCGCCCCATCCCGCACCAGCAGGTTGGAAATCAGATCCTTCGCCTCCGGTGGGATGGTGTCGGGCACGGTGTACTGCATTGCGTGAATCTTCTTGTAAATCTGATCGTTGTCTTTCGCCACAAATGGCGTGTGACCCACGAGGAGCTCGAAGCAGAAGATGCCGAGGCACCACAAATCAGCGCTGTTGTCGTAGGTTTGGCGGCTCACGATCTCCGGTGGGAAATACTCCGGTGTGCCGCAGGACGTCTTGCGACGGTTCAGCGGGTCGTGCACCGACCACCCAAAGTCGGCCAGCTTGATGTTCTGGTTGTGGTCGAGCAGAATATTCTCCGGCTTGATGTCGCGGTGGAGGATGTGGTGCTGATGGAGGTACAGGAGTGCCTCGGCCAGCTGCGCCACGTAGCGGGCCGCCGTCGGCGGGGGAAACATCTTCACCCGGTTCAGTTCGCTGTAGAGCATGCCGTTGCTGCACGGCTCGAGGATGAGGTAGATGTCATGCTCGTCGAAGAAGTAGCAGTAGGTGCGGAGGAGATACTTGTGGCGCGTGTTGAAGGCGATCTCGATCTCGCGCCGCAGCTGGTTTGCAATGTCAAACTCCGCCAGCTTCTTGATGGACAGCTTCTTGATGGCCACCACGTAGTTGCTCTTGCGCACGGAGGCGAGGTAGACGTCGCCGTAGTTGCCGCCACCGAGTTTGTGCAGCAGCTCGAAGTCCTGGATCGACCACTCCGACTTTGGCGCGGCGGGGGTGATGATGAAGTTGTTCACCACGTTCTCATCCGGACCAACTTCCGTGGCCATTTCGAGAAACTCTGGTGTGAGAAGGTGGTTGAAGAGATCGGTAGTGATGCCTGACAGACACTGCACCGGCAGCCGAAAAAAAAAGAACGAAGTAAAAAAAAAAAATGCGAGGAGGGAGAAGGAATGCAGAAAGATGGAGGTGGATGAACACGAAGTTGACGAGACGAGAAGAAGAAAAAAAAATGGAGTCATGCATTGCTCTCTTTTTGTGGACACAACCTGACGCGCCAGGACAAGCACGTAAAAGCCCCAACGCGAAACTTGTATCTGCATGTGAAATAAAAAAGACTTTTTACACACAATTCTCAGCACTTGCAAGGCGGCTCTCCCACTTCTTTCTCCCACTGCCACTTGGCGTTTTTCTATCGCTTGTTCTCTTTATGATGATGATAATCTATGCAAGCAAGTTGTCTTTTTTTTTTAACATGAAATACTGGGTGTCGCCAACACTTCTTTCCCGGATCGCTGTCATCGCATCAGAGGCGCAACGGCCCACTAGGGAAAGCGCAGGGCAGCCGAGCTAAAGCTGCATTAGGCAAACAGCTGATCAAACGTGCGCTCTTCAATCACGGAAAACGCGCCTTCGCGGTCCTTGTGGATGTAGAAGAACTTGTCCAGCGACTGCCCACCCAGCGCGCGCACAAACTGCTCGTCGTGGGTGATGACGATCAGCTGGAAGTGCTTCACCGCGCGCCGAGCCTGGATGAGGGTGCGCAGGGCATCGGCGAGGCTACGCGCGTTGTCGTCGTCGAGGTTCGTCGTTGGCTCATCCAACGCGAGGATGCCGCAGTCGCAGCAGAAGGCCTCGCTCAGCGCCAGGCGGATGATGATCGAGGCGAGCACCTTCTGCCCGGCGCTGCACCGGCCGCGCATGTCCATCTCGTTGTTGCCGCGCTTCATCACGACGCGGTAGTTGTAGCTGCGCCGCGCCGCCGTCGTCGTCGTGCCCTCCGTCTCGGAGCGGATTTCGACTGTGTCGATGTCGCTGCCGCGGTAGGTCTGCCGCCACAGCTCCGCGATGATCTGGTTGATCTGCGCAATCTTCTCCTGGTGGTAGGACTGCACCGCCTTCTCCAGCGCGCTGTAGTACTTCTCAATGTCCTGGATCGATATCTCGGTGGTTTGCACCTTTAGGAAGGTGGAGCGGTAGCGCTTCTCGATGCTTTGGTACCTGTCGCTGCGCAGTTGCTGCTTCAGCTGCCCCACATCCAGCAGCATCGCCTCCATGTTGCCGTCCTGCTGCGCGCGTATCTTCTCCAGTGAGGTCATTTTTGCCACGATCATCTCGCGCAGGCTGGAGAGGCTCGCGTGCGTCGCTGCATCGCCCAGCAGCTGCTCCACACCCTGCAGCCGGTCCGCCTTGAGCGCCGTCAGCGTCGCCTCCGCCTCGGCGAGTCGGCCCTCATCCACCGCGATGGAGCGCTGCAGCTGCAGGGCTTCAATTTGGCGGTCCATGTCCGCCGACCGCCGATGCTGATCCCCCAGTGTGCGCCGCGCCTCCTCCAGCCGCCTCGACAAGCCATCCAGCTCCTGCGCTGTAACGCTGCACGTCTGCTCCGCTTCCTTGACGTGCACGCGCAGCGCATCCAGCCGCTGCGCCGCGTTGTCCTGCACGTACCGCAGCACCGGCGGGACGGCCACCTGCAGCTGACGCAGCCGTGACTCGGCCGCGTCGACGGTGGCGCGTCGCGCTTCCTCGGCTGCGCGGCACTGCACACGCAGCTCCTGCACCTTTGCGCGCTGCGTCTCGACGGTGGCCCGCAGCGTCGTGGCGTGTGCGGCGAGCTCGTCTAACCGGCGACGGTGCTGCGCTGCCTCCTGCTGGAGCTCCGCGGCGGTCTTCTCAAGATCCTCCAGCTTGGCGACGGTGACCTCGGCTTGGTACATGTCCGCCTTGCGCTGCTGCAGCTGACGCTCCGCAGCGTGCTCGTCCTGGCCGCGCTCCACCCGCTGCGCCTCCGTGAAGAGTTTGTTCAGGTGGTGCAGGCGGTCCGTCGCCGCCGCGTACGCCTCCGAGAGCTCGTCGAAGGTGCGTGCGGGTGCGGCCTGACCACCGTCTTTTCGCGTTTGCCCCCTCCCCTTCCTGTCCCGTCTCACCATCACTGCCACTACCGCCGAGCACCTGCTGTTGTCTTTGTGCCGCCTCGGCTTCTCTTTCTCGTCGCGCCAGCGTCGCCTTGAGCGAGGCCGCCTTGTCCTCCATCATGCACAGCCCCGCCAGCTGGCGGCACGCCCCCTCCAACTGCTCCACCGCGTGGTGTGCAGCATCACGCGCCACACACGCTGCCGCCTGCGCCGCGCTGTTCTCCTCCATGGCGGCGGTCAGGCCTTTCAGGTCCGCCTCCAGTACCGGCACACGGCTGCGGTGCTGCCGCACCGACAGCACGACGCTCTGCAGCTTCTCCAGCTGCTGGTAGGCGTCCTGGGCGGAGTCCGCCGCTCCCCGCACCGCCGCCAGCGCCTCCGGCGTGGTGCGCTGCTTATCCACGTTTGCATCGATGAACTTCTGGCGCGCGTCGTGGTCAGCGAAGGGCCGCTCGCACACGGCACAGCGGTTCTCCGCCATGGCGACGTTCATGAACTCGTGATAGCACGTCGCTAGTGCCTCCATGGCGTGCCAGCGCTGCGTCGTCGTCTCCGCCGCCTCTTTCGCGTCTTGCATCTGCGCCTCGTAGCCGTCCAAGTCCCGCACGAGAACAGCGCACTGCGCCGCCTCGCTGTTCATCGCACGCTGCGCCTGCACCAACTCCTCGGACAGATAGGCGGCCTTCTGCTCCTGCGCCGCACGGGTCTTCTCGAGGTCGACGACGCGGCTCTGCAAGTCCTGCAGCTCCTGTGTCTTTGCCTGGTGCACCTGCGTGGCCTGGGAGCGCAGAGACGCCAGGACCGAAGGGGAGAAGGCGTCCGATGTGACTTCCGGTGGCTGCACGCCAACAGCGCGGAGCAGCGGCAACACCTCGGCCTGCAGCGCTGCCGCGACGGACGCGTTCGACTCCGTGACTTGCTGCCGCAGCTGCGCCACCTCCTGCTGTGCACGCTCTTGCTGCTTCTGCTGCATCATCTGCTCGCGTAGCCGCGCCACCGTCACGTTGTGCTCCTCCAGCTCTCTCAGGATGGCCTGGCTGCGCTGCTCCACGTTGCCGCTCTTGCGACGCAGCTCCTCGGCGGCCGCGACGCGCTGCTGCAGCTCCGCCACCTCCACCTGCAACTGTCGCAGCTCCGCGCGGCGTGCGTCGCCACCGAGTTCGCTGACCGCGCCGGCGTTGTCCTTCAGGCGCCGCCGCACCGCCTCTAGGCTTGCTGCCGCATCTGTGCCTCATTCGCGTTGCCGTCCAGCCCACGCAGCGCGTCCTGCACCGCGTCCTCACCGGCGCGGAGCTGCTCGTGGAGGTCCGTCGTGCTCAGCTGCTGCAGCTGCTGCCGCGCCGTCGCCACGTCAGCCTCAGCTTTCTGCATGACGCGTTGCAGGCTGCGCTCATCGACGTCGCTCTCGCCGACGACAAACTCGCTGGAGAGGTCGTGGAGCAGTTCGCGCAGCCGGGCCACGTTCTGCCGGTGCAGCTGGTCTTCGCGCTCGAGCAACTGCAGGTTCGAGCGGGCACGGTACACCTCCTCCTCCTGGGTGCGTCGCGCCGCGGCGACGGTGTCGTGCCGTTTTGTGTCCTGCGCCAGCGCCTGCTCCACCTGGCGCATCTGCGCGCCGAAGTTCGCGCGCACCTCCTGCATCGCCTCGAGGGTCTGCGTGGTCGGTGGCAGGTCGGCTCGGCGCACCGCCTCCTGCCGCTCTGCCAGCCGCGCCGTCGTCACGGCCACCTCGCGCTGCATCGCCTCGATTTGGTCCTCGACGCCGCGCAGCTGCTCCAGCGCCTGCCGCAGCTCCTGCAGCTCCGGCTCGATGCCCGTGCTGCGGCCCTGAATGGTGCGAATCACCGACTCCTTCTGATCAATTTGCTGCTGCAGCTGCTTCGCCTGCTCGCGGTGCTCGCGCAGCGCCATCAGGCTCGCCTCGTGCTCCTTCAGCTGGCGTCGAAACTCCTTGCTGTTGTCGCGCAGCCGGTCCAGGGCAAGCACGTAGCGCGTCGCCGCAAAGATGTCATCAAAGATGCGCTTCACATCCTTTGGTGGGCCCAGTGGCCAATTGCACTCCTCCTGGTGGCAGAAGATGACGTGCGCGAGGACCGCAGCCGACACGCCGAGCATCTCTGGCACCACGCGGTCCACGTCGCTGGCGCGGTAGGTGCTGGAGATGACCTCGCCCGTTGCGGCGTCTTGAAAAGCCACCGTGTTGTCCAGCGTGGCGAAGGTGACGCGCTGATGTGTGCGGGTCGCTTGGAAGGACCGGATGACCTGCATGAGCTTGCCGCCGATGCCGGTGAAGATGAGCCGAATCTGCGCCTTCACCTCTGTCTCCCCGACCACCTTCGGGTCGTAGACGAAGGAACCTTTTTCAGTACCGCTGCCCGGTGGCATGGCCCCGGTGCAGGCGTTCAGCAACGCCTCGATGATCGTCGTCTTACCGGCGCCATTCTTGCCCAGAATGACGGTCAGCGGCTTCTGGAACTGGATAAACTGCTGGTTTGCAGGGTTGGGGTCAAAGCTACGCACACCGCAGATCTGAATCTTCTCAATGCTCGTCATTGCACTGAGCGCGTAAAGAGGAAGCAGCAGAAGAAGACAACGAAGTTTAGAAAGCTATGGCAGTGTTCTATCTACTATTGTATGTGGGTGGGTGTGTGCGTTTATTCCTTTCTGCCCCGTGGTACGGTTGGGTGTGAGTCACGCGACTGCACTGGTTTCGGAGAGCTGTTAAAAGGGGAAAAGAATCCGTGACGCGGTTGACTGTGTCTATAAAAAGAACGAATGCGGATCTTCCCCTCGCATACTGTTCTTTTTCCTCAACCACTTCAACAAGCTGCTGATGCGCAACCACACTGAACGGCGAGTTCCTCAACTTGTAGACACAAAGATAAAAGGGTTTAAGCTGGAACGAAGAAGGGAGAAGTGGAAGATTGTGTCTTGTCGAGCACTGAAAAGACTACGCATGGGTGAAAAAGCAGCTCGACAAATCACCGCTCGCCAAACACCACGTATCAGTCGCACACCAGAGCAGCGTTGAAGCGTCAAAGCACCTCACACGAGCACTTTTGACCGGTCAGGTCTACAGAGAGAAGAAAAAAAAGGATGCCTCAAAAACAGGGTCGCAAAGCGACGTCCTGCTTCGCAACCTGCAGCCTCTTTTTGCTGCAGCCTACGATCAAGGTCTTGTTTCTCCCCACACAGACACAACCACAGGTAAACACGTAGACTCGCGTTTTTGTTGTTGCTGTCCATGTTGCTAATTTTTTTTTTGGTGGAAATCATAAAAAGAGAAAGAAAAAAACAAGGGTGTGATATCACTGGCTGAATAAAACACTGGACACAACTACGTAGCACAACGCGTGAGAAAGTGAGGCATGTCGCTGCCAAACGAGGGAGAAGTGTCAAGAAAGCGGCAAGGTAGCGGCAGGGGAGAAGAACAACAACAAAAACGCGATGCTGCGTTGCCGTTTCACCTCCGTCTCCTTGTGTAGCACCACTCCTTCACCCTCCCGTTGGCAGTCACACACCGACATTCGCACACACCGCGCATCCGCCGTGCCACGGCGCTCCCATCGAAAACGGTGACGCAACGATAGCAACAAGAGATACCCAAGAAAAGAGATCAACGAGACAGTCGAGTCACTCCTCTCTAGTTCTTCTTGCCGGCCGGGCGGAAGGGCACCTTCTTGGTGTAGCGCGTCTTGCGGTTCACCACGGGGCGGGCACGCACGGTGCGGCTGTGGATGGCGCACGCAATGCAGAAGCGCTGCTTCATGTACAGCTTCGGCATCGGGAAGTTGGCCCCGTACACCGGGGACGCCTCCGCCACATCGCGGGCAGAAGCGGCATCCAGCATGCGGCGCACCACGAAGCGGCCGACCGCCTTATCCTTCGGCGTCAGGCGACCGCAGTTAAAGCAGTGGACCGGCTTGACGCGGCCGCGGCTGTGCGGGGGCTTCGAACGTCCGTGGTTGCGGCGCTTGGTCGTCA
>AUXI01000476.1:0-19032 GCA_000482105.1 Crithidia acanthocephali | reverse complement strand
AACCGTGCTTGGATCTTTGAGCGAATTAAACGAAAACTAAAGCTTGTTAGCTGTATTCAAGATGAAAGGGTATTGCAAATTGGGTCGAACAGGAAAGACGATTGAAAAAAACGGTACGGATACACATAGGTCATTTGTCTTGTTCGTTTCGGACGCCCTCCTCCCTTTCCTTTCTGTGATAAATTTCGATGTCAGTACTTTAAAGGTCTTCTACACATATTACACCCCCCCTAACTTCCTCACCGCGTTTACGGTCCGTGACGGTTGATGGAGACGCACCGCTACACCTCCTACGAGAAGCTTTTACCACTAGGCACGCCGTTGTGAGAAGAGCACTGCCTATTCTTACAGGAGTGTCGTCGATTGGCCACTCCTATCGGATGCGGAGCTGCTGATGGATTGCACTGAGTGAGGAAGTGAGTGCGTACACCGAATGTGGAATGCGAGTACGACAACACAACGACAGAGCAGTGCTCCGTGACACCCGGGGCCGCGTTGTGGAATATATGCGTGCAAAAAGAAAAAAAAGAAACAAAAAAAAACCAGCAACAAACGACAACACCAACAACAATAAGTCGATGTGCTACTTATCCTCTGCGTCTGCGCACTGGTACCAAGGCGGTTAAAAAAAAGGAGAGAGTAACAACAACAAAAGAGAAGAAAGCGGACGGAGCAAATGAGAGGATTCTTTTTAGCTGCGCAAGAGGACATCTATAACTGTTGGCGCATGCGATGCCGTTTTCGAAGTCTTGCGCTGCTCGTGTGCTACACACCTTCACAACGGAGAGAGGCTTGAGTTGTGTCCCCGACAGGTTTTAGATAATCGCTACCAGCAGCTGAAAGGTTTTTTTTTTGAAATGATTGGTGACAATCATAGCTAAAGGGGAGCTAAAAGTACATGGGTGAACATTGCGTTTGAAGAGGCCCTCAACAAACAGGAAGAGGGGAAAAAACGACAACTAAGAACATGTGTAATTGTAAACATCGATACAAGAAACCTAAAGAACAGAACAGCAAAAAAAAAAGGAAAAGAGCATTGATGCTATCACAGCAATTGTACATGAAAAGGGGAGAAAGTAGAGTACATGCAAAAAAGAGAAGAAAAAGCGAGCAACAACAAAACAAAACAAAACAAAAAACAAAACAAAGCGACCTTCATACGTTAGGCAGTGCAGTATGGGCACCTTTCAGCGGAAACAGCGGACACAACGACGACGCTAGTCGTTCCGCCGGTGGCGCGCGCTGTCGTGGCCGCCGTAGCGCTCCGCCGCACCGCGCGACGCAGCTGCCCGGTCCGCCGCCGCGCCGTCCCTCTTCGTAAGGCTGCTGGACCGTTGCTTCGCGGCTTTACTCCCCCGTTGCACCTGCGGCAGCGTCGGTGTGTTTGCCTGGGCATCTGAAACCGCCAAAAAAGTCCGTTCATTGGACGCCTCGCTGCCCTGCTCCGACGCACCGCCGCCGCCGCCGTTCTGGCGACCTACAAGCGGTGCGCCGTGCAGGGTGTCGTTGTACTCCTCCAGCGGGGCATCCCCGCGCAGCCGACCTCGACCACCGATGCCCCCACTGCCGTTGTGCACCATCATCTCCTCCGAGGCGAGGTCACAGTAGCGGTAGGCGTACTCGGCCATCGGCAGGCCCGACTGCATGTCGTGGCTCGTCAGCAGCCGTGGCGTGTAGGCGGAACTGCCACCGCCGTGACGGGCACTCTGTTCTCGGTGCAGCTCTCGCAATTGCCGCTGCCGCTGACGCTGCTGCTTGTCCCACTCGCGCGTGAAGCAGTAGCCACCTTGGTAGATCGTCACATCGGGTCCGTAGGAGTCTTTTTGGTCGCGACGACGACCCGTGCTGCTGTGGAGGGCGGTGGCGGCGGAGACGGTTGAGGGCAGCCGAGCCGACGACGTCGACGACTTGCCGGAGCGCTGCTGCTGCTGCCGCCCAAGCCGCGGCGCAGCATCGTTGCTGCTGTTGTTGTACGACGACCGCGTCGGCGGTGGGGTGAGGAAGGGCAGGTGGGTGTGCAACAGTGGCCGCAATCCCCCACCGCTGTTGTGATTGCTGCTGCTAGTGGACATCGTGCCGGACTTTGTCTTGGTCGATGCCCACGCTGGCGGAGGCGTTGTCATCGCAAAGTTGCGCGGCTCGTGCGCCGCTGGCCGGCTCAGCCGTGGTGGGGCGGAGTAACCGAGGCTGCGGCGCGTGACGATGGGCCACAACGTCTTGCCTGCACCACCCCTGCTGTTGACGCTGGTGTTGGTGTTTACCCCCTCTGTTTCGGTGGCGGCTTCATTGCCCGCCCCGGCAGGTCCGGCGCTGTTGCTGCTGCCGCCGTGCTGTGGCTTCGTTGTAGTCATGGCGGACGGTGCTTTGCGTGCAGTGCGGCTTGGGTGGCACTGCGGACACAGCCCCAACGCACACATCCACCGGTTTGTGCCCATGTAGTGTGGACCACTCGCTGGCGCGGCAGAGGCAGCCGCCTCGCAGCTCGCAACCTCTTCTCCCTTTGCCTGGGCGTCTAGGTAGTCCTGGAAGAGGTACTGCGAGGTCTGGCACGACACGTCGTAGCAGCTGATCATCTCATACTCCTCCTCGTCAAACTCCTCGCCCTCCTCCTCCTCCGCCTCCCCTGGTGCTGGTGCTGGTGCTGCTGCGGTTACGGCGCCGTCGTCCACGGCGAAGTCCGAAGGGCGAATCTCATCCAAGTCCACTGCCGTCACAACGGTGGTGCGGCGACGACGGCCGGCCTGGTACGGCGCCTCCGCCGTCTCGCGACGGGCGTCGAGTTGACGACGGGCGGCGGCTTCAGCGGTGTCGTCGTCGTCCTCCGCATTGTCGCTGCTGCCCCGGCGTGACCCACATCCGTCGCTGGCAAAGCCGCCCTCCTCCTCCTCATCGTCCTCATCGTCCTCATCGTCGGTGCCGCCTGCGTAGAAGCCGCGGATGCGCCGGGCCACATCTACGCTGCCGTACGACAGCAGACTGTGCTCGAGTGCCGTGGCGGTGCTCGTGCTGCCACGCGCCGCCTCACTGCTGGTCGGCAGCGGCTGCTCGGTGCTCTGACTGCCAAGCGCGCGTCGGTAACGCTCTTGCAGCTGGACTTTGCGGCCCGACGTCGGCCGCCCTGCCTGTTCCACGTCCTCCACGGCGTCATCAGCGCCGTTGTCTGTCGTGGGCGTAGAGGAAGCCAAATTGGAGTCCGACGACTGTCGAGAGATGGTGAGAGGAACCGCCCGCAAGTCATCGTCGTCGCTCGCGTAGAGGGACATGCGTTTCTCCGGCAGCGGGGCGGAGTGCACGTGCTGCCGTGATGGCACAATGGGCGACTGCGCCGAGCCGCGCTGCGTCGCATGCCGACTCTGACGTCGCCGCTGCCGCTCCTTGTCCGTGGCGGTGTGCGCCTCGCCGTCGGTTGCCGGCAGAAGACCGCCATCCGTCGTCCCTTCCTCGTCCAGCGCCGCAACACGCAGCGGCTGACTGACAGCAGCGGCCTTCCGCGGCGCCACCGGAAGGTTCTCCCCCTCCTCCAGCTGCCCATGACGGCTGCGACTGCGGCCACGCGGGTCGGCAGCGTCGGCCCCAGCACCATCGCACCCCTCACTCCTCTCCCCCACGTGCTGCGGTGGAGCTGACATGGCCCGGCTCGCACACTTCTCTACCTGTGTCGTGTGCGCCACCACAGCGTCCTCGTGCAGCGGCTGCCCGTGGATGCTGCGCCGCGGCGGCGCACTCGTCGGCTTGGCCGGCAGGTTCTGCGGCACAAGCGTTTTCAGCGTCGTCGGCACTTCGTCAGCGTCGGTGAAGAGGGGCTCGGCGGACGTCGCGGCGTGTCGGCTGGCGCGGCGTTGTGCGTCGCTGGTGGACATCACCGCAAAGGACTGCGTGTGCAGATCCGGTGTGCGCTGCTGCACCTCCTCCGCCTGCGCGCCGTGCACGCTGCGCTTGCGGTGCTGCGGGTCGGCAGAGCTGTACGGTGTCGGTGCGGCCGCCATCGTCTTCGGCCCTGCCGTCTTCAGCTCGGCGGACTTCTCATCTCCCTCGGCGAACCACGGCTGACCGGCTGCAGCGGCGTGTCGACTCTCCCGACGACCTTGGCCGACGCTGCTGTTGGGTCCGCTGTTGCCGCGGCTGGCGGTGGTGGGCTGCGCACGGTGCTGCTGGGCGGAGGCGACGGCGCGCTTTGTCACCGGCATCGGCTGCTGCACCTCCGCATTTATCGCGTGCACGCTGCGCCGCTGTTTCACTGACGCTGCCGACGTGGCCGAGTCTGCCACGCTGCTGTTATTGTTTTTATTATGCACGGTGTAGCTGCTGGTGCTATCGTTGGCCTTCAGGACACGGGCGTTGACTGTGTGCAGCGTGGACGGCTTCTCGTCCTTGTCCGTGAAGAGCGGCGCCTGCTGACCCGTCGCGTGGCGGCTTTCGCGGCGGCGGTTCGACGGCTGTCGGCTCAGCGGCAGCGTTGGTGGCAGCCGTGTCGCCAACACCGGCCGCGGCTCCACAGCCGGCTGCTCGAGTTCCACCTGACGACTGCCCTGCCGCGAGCGACGGCGGTCCGTGTCGTCGTCTTCGTTCACCAACACACGCGTGCTGCGCCGCCGCACATCACTGCGCATCGGCAACTCCGCCTCCTCGTACAGCGCCGGACCACCGCCGTGGATGCTGCGGCGGGCGGCGTTGTGCTCGGCGGTCATTTCGTGCTCGGTACTCGCGTAGACGTTGATGACGGCAGGGTTCACGGAGGCCTGGGTGGAAACCTCATGGCGGGTGTGCAGGGCGGGATTGACGGCATTGCTGCTGCGAGGTACTCTCACCATGTGCATGCTACGCCGACGGCTGGTGTCCACCACCATCGGCTTCTCCTCCTCCTCGTACAGCGCCGGACCACCGCCGTGGATGCTGCGACGTGCGTCGCGCTCAGCCGACATGGCCGACACCGTCGCGTTGCGCACCTCCACTGGGTAGCTGGTGTCCTCTGCTGCAGTTGGCTTCACGGAGGCACGGTGTGCGATCTCCGGCTTCGTGTGCAGGTTGGTGTCCTGGCTGTCCGCGTCGTTGACGAGGTAGCGGCTGGCACGGCGGCGCGAGTCCACCACCATCGGCTTCTCTTCCTCCTCGTACAGCGCCGGACCGCCACCGTGGATGCTGCGACGTGCGTCGCGCTCAGCCGACATGGCCGACACCGTCGCGTTGCGCACCTCCGCCTTAACAGGACTGCCGAGCGTGTTGGATAGAGAGCGCCGAGAACGGAAAGAAGAGGTCGGGTGAGTCGACGCTGTCAGCGGCTCAAAAGTGCGTGTTGCGATGGCGTCCTGCGCAGGCGTGGCATTGGCGCTGCGGTGCACCACGGTGGGCCGCCGCACACTCTCGGCGGACGGCTCGTCTGGGTACGTTCCTCCCTCCTCTTCCGCGGAAGAGGAGAGTTCATCGTCGTAGTCCGGCTGGCTTGCCCTGGAGACGGTGGGCAGCGAAGCGAGAGAGTCTGCTTTGGTGCTTGAGGTCGCGTGCCCGAGCGGCGGCTTCCCTGGCGTGCCACGCGGTGTGTGGTTGTTGTGACGCAAGGGACTTGGCAGGGTGCTCAGGCCTGCTGCTGCGATGCGGGCATTCGCCTTTGTGGCATGTACGCCAGGCGGCGAGGTCTGCTGCTTGCGAAGCAGCGCCTCCGCTGTCGGCGAGCCAGGGCGGGACCGACGCTGCGACAGCGGCTGCGAGCTGCTCTCGTCCACGTCGTTGCTACTCACCGGCTTTGCTGCTGCCGTGGTCGTTGGTCTGGTCTCCGGAACCAGCGGGAATGTCGAGCGCACGCCGCAGACGACGGTGGCTGCAGCAGTGGTAGAGCCGGGAGATGCAGGGCTCCGCGGGTCGCGCGTCAACAGCGGAGACCCTGACGGGGATTCGCCGTCCAGTGACGGTCTCTGCCCTCCGAGAAGCTGCTGCCGCCGTGATAGGGATGCACTGTGCTCGCGCAGCTGCGGCGTGTTCTGCCGCTGTTGACGACGGCTGCCGTGGCGGCTACGGTCGGCGCTGTCGGCGCGTGCATCGTCGCGCTGCCGCTCCGGTTCTACGGGATATGACATCGGCGTGTGTTCTTTTCTCTTTTCGCAATGACTGACACGAACCACAGAGACAACAAAGATTCTTTTTTTTTTCAACAAGAAAATGATACAAAGGTAAAAACACTAAAATGTGTCACGGAGAAGGAACAATGCAATACACACACACACACACACTCAAAACGGGAAGAGATAGTTTCCAAAAAGAGACAGAGTGAAGATAAAACAAATGATACAGGTTCAATTGGAAATGATGTTGCTTTAAAGGTAAATTACATGAAAGAGTTTCTTCTTGTGTCCCTTATTGAGCTGTTGAGAAGAGTTAATGGGTAGGGGGTGCGAGGTTGTAGATTGCGGGGGAGAAGGGAGAGGGGCGGTGGAGGGAAAAAAGAAAAATGACAGAGAGCTTCCCGAGATGTGCTTGCATGTATTAGGGTCAAGGAAAAAGAAAAACATAAAGAACGATCATCGCTTTGCTTCACGAACAAGTCATTTCTTCGTTTCTCTTCCACAAAACAAAGCAAATACACGTGCTTTTGCTCAGTTTCCACTGCCGTTTTCGTCAATAGAATATCTTTTTTTTTTTGTGATCACGGAAACCGAGGACGTACTGTACATGTAGAGGACTGACCACACAAATGCGGACGTGTGCTCAAGCAAGGCGAGCTCATCAATGAGAGCTGACAGAAAAACAAAAAAAAATAACAAAACAAACAAGAAAAAAAAAGAAAAGAGGTAAGAGTAAATTCCAAGTAGTAGAAGAAAATACGATGGGTTGCACTTTTGCGAAGAACGTTGAGAGCTCCGAGGCAATGAAATCGTAAAGTCTACTCCTCCCACGGTCCCAGCGGCGCTTCCAGGACCTCCGACATCGCCCGCCCGTAAGACCGAGTGTCGACTGCAGAGACGTATCCGGAGGGACGCTGGTGCCACGATGGCGCAATGCGATCGCCTCTGCCTACACCGTCACCCGCAATCAGACTGTTCGAGCGCGACGAACGTGCAGATGCCGTCGAGGAAGACGATGACGAGGAGCTGCGCTGCTGCTGCTGCTGCTGCTGCTGCTCTTGGTTCGCGAAGTCCGCGTCACAATCCGCTTCACTTGCTATAGCGGCAGTTGTACAATTTATGTCCAGAGCAGCAAGCGAGGGTGCGGGGGCGGATGCCGATGCGTTGGCGCACACGGCGCGCGTCATCGGCGCACAGTGCGTGACTGTCGAGTCACCCGCATCTCGCGGCGTCACGGTGAGTGTGGAAGACTGCGGCGTCATTTGCTCGAAACGAAGTTGTCTCGGTCCTGCAACGAGAGATGACGGCGGCGTCGTTCCGTTGTGCGTGCATTCCATTGCAGACGTCTGCGGGGCACCAGTAGCTTCTTCTCGAAGAAGTGGACCTGCTTCACCTTCCACAGGTGGAGAGGACGCAGCCAACGCTGGACCATCTCCGTGCGTTTCGCAAGCTTCGTCGTCTCCGTGCGTCTCCTGCAGCAGTGCGTGTTGCAGCTCCGCAATGATCGCCCGCAGCTGCGCACTTGCCGCCTGCTCTTCTAACAGTCGCTGCTGACACGCGTCGAGGTGGTTCGTCAGCGTCTCTACACTGCGGTGCAGCGCCGCACACTCCTCCAGCTTGGCGCGGTAGCGAGCTAATGGGACGGTGGTGGTGGGAACAGAGAAGTCACCCTTGTTGTTGTTGTTGTTGCTGGTCACAGACGCACGCAGCCGCGCTGGAATCGTCGATGCCTCTGTGAGGATAGCGTTTTCTGTTGCCGCCGTTGTGGAAGTGTGCAGCGCAGGGAGGGAAGGAGGAGACGATGTCATCGCTGTTGCTGCTGCTGCGGCTGCTGCTATCACCGCCGGAGCACGGAAAAAGTGTGCGGCTGCCTTGTGCTGTCCCTCCGTGTCATCCAACTGCGTAGTCATCATGCAGTGAGGGCAAGGAGCAGAGCAAGACTGCAGAGAACATGCTAGCAGAGAAAGATCGAGAGAGAGAGAGAGAGAGGTCGGAGAGTGGTGCGGATTTGGCTGAGCAAGCACAGCGGATCTTCCTTGGTTGAAGCAGCATGCGACACATTTCTGCGAGCCTGACGAGGAGGCAAAACACACCAGCACGCAAACAAACACGCACTGTTGTGCGGTTGAGAGCTTTCGAGGGTTTCTGGAACCAGCAGTGCAGCCTGCAGTCTTTTTGCGCTGTCGTAGAGAAGCACACGGGCAGCAAGCCGAGACGCAGGTTGGGCTTTATGGCTTGCAGGCATTCGACCCTAGTGAGTCAGAGGCGACACCACAGAAACGCACCAGTTGTGCGTTCACGCAACGCTGACGCTGACCCAGCCCAACTGTGACGCGTCTTCGTTTCGGCGCACTTGATAAAGAAGGGGGAAGTTAAACCTGTTTTTCCACTATTGTTCTTCTCTCCCCCCTCCTCCTCTTCTAGCATGAGCAACACAGCATCAACGACAGCCGTGTCTTGTGGGTGCGTCCGCTCTTCTGTTTTTGTTTTTGTCTTTTGTCCGCTGAATTAGACCAAACGGGTAAGTCTCATCACAAATAAGAATGAAAGAGAGAAAAGATCAATAAAAAAAATAGAAAACAGCTAACAGCTAAACCAATACAGCAATCACTACTTGACACCGTTGCACTCACACACGAATGTCGGACACTTCATAAATGAGGAATAAAAGACATATAATTGCGAAAGCAAAAAAAAAATGAAACAACAACAACAACAACCCTGGAAGACACTAACAACAACAATAAGACCAAAGAAGAAAAAGAAAGAACAACAAAAAGAAAAGAACCCAAATGGAGAAAAATCGGGAAATGAGGAGTCAGAAAAGCTACAACTCCTTCACGCAGCCCATTTTTGATCGTGCACCCTTTTCGATTTTTCCTCTGAAACGAAGATGCCGACGATGGCGCAGAGTCGATGACGAGCAAAAAAGCGGGTTGCAGAACTAAAATCACCATATTGGAATAACCATGCTCACTAAATCCATTGACGACAACACAAAGGAATCATCCAAAAAAAAAAGAGTAGTGTTTCCAATGGGGACAAGGAAGGCCGCATTGACACATTCGATGCTTTATCATGTTGCAAGAAAGCGACTTGTGCAGCACGCCTCCTCTGCCTTCATTGTCTTGCCGGTGGTGTTGAGAAAGTGAGAGAGACGATGCAACTATGCATCACCTGCACGATCACACACACCCACACCCACACAGTAACTTCTTCACAGTGAAGTGCTCTGCTGACGCTGTATTTACCCCCTTTTTTTTTTACGTGTCGATCGAGGACCACAATGGAAAAAAAAAGGAAAAGGGAAACAAGGCGAAGAACACGGCTGTTGCGGCTACTTTCAGATACAACAACAGCAGCAGTGGCGGGCAGGATTTGTGGTGTGTGTTTTCGTGGTTTTACTCGACACTACAGAAAGAGGTTACATTTCAGTTTTTCGGTTTCGTGTTGCAACGCTTTTTTTTTCTTTCTTGATTTGTGTGATCTTTTTTTTCTTGTTGTTTCGTACTAAGGATTGCAGCTCGTTCAAAGAGGTATTTAAAAGAAAAGAAGCTAAACCAGGTAAACGTCGAACAGAAGGTAAAGAAAACAATCTACGATTTTTTTTTTAAAGAAGAAAGGAAAAGCATTCAACGGCTTCTGATCCATGGAAAAGAAAGACAAACAAACACCAAAGACACAGAGATGGGACGTAAACACTCCGCCCTTTTTCGGCGAACATGAACTCTACACAGGAGGGCACAGAACGGTTGATGTAATGGACGACGAAGAAGGTGGATCAACAGCGCTACAACAACAAAGGGTGACGCACAAGAGGCACCGAGGGAGCAGCAGAAAGAAAAAGAAAGAGGGAGAGAGCTGTGTAACACCGTTGCGCTCAAAAACACAGGTGGGTGTCAAGCGAGGCACCGCTCACTGCTTCTCACTGCTTCTTCTGCCCGTAAAAAAAAAAAAATGTGCCGTGAGTCTGGCTGCACAATTCTGTTTTCGTCGCGTCCCATCTTCAACTTTTTTTTTGTCACGAGAGACTAAAAGGAACAATTTCCTCGCCGAGATACGTCGGGTTTTTTTTTTTTCAGAAAAGAGAATACAGCGAACGGAATGCGGACGACGACTAGGTCGACATCCTCAAAAGCAAGAAACACACAAGATAAAAACGAAAACAAAATACAGCCAAACAAACAACAACAACAACAAAAAAAAAGACGAAACGTAACGGAAAAATGAAAAACGAACACACACAGAAGAAGACGTAGATAACAAGACGCATGAACAAGGATTGCTACCACAAAAAAGGTTCCAGCGGTAAACATACCTCTCCAGCGAGACGATGCAAGTTGAAAAAAAAAAGACCAGAGGAGGCACATGCACTTGTTTCACTTCTCTTTTTCGTGCAGATGTGTTTGTCTTTCTAGAAACCGGTGACCAGAGGAAAAGAGAACTATGTAACGAAAAGAAACCAAAACCAAAAAAAAACAAACACTTAGAAAAAAAGAAAAAACACATAATGGCTCGATAGTAAAGAGGGATAACATGCTATGGACACCTCTTCCCTTTTCCGCCGTCGACCGCACATTGGTGCATGAAACGATGACAAGGAAGGAAGGAAGGGCGAGGACAGTAGACGCTTCGTCTCATGCCTGTGTGCGAGGCAGAACAAAAAAGATTTCTTTCTCTTCGGCTGCTTAGAACCAGGCCACGTTTGCCGTGCGGCTGGAGGCCGGGCCGTTGCTGCGACGCGCGCTGTTCGGCGTCGACGCCGGCGGCGCCTCCTCGCCGTGCTTCTCCTTCATGATGTCGTTGAAGACGTTCAGCGGCGTGCGCAGGTGGCCGTCCTTCACCGCAGGCAGCTGCTTCAGGTCCGCGTTGCGGGCACGGAACTGGACGTAGGCGGCGGGCTGCCACGAGCGGCGCTGCTTCAGCAGCTGGTCCCGCACCGGGTGCAGCACCTCGTTGGCCACCACAGGGCTCAGCGGGTCCTCCTCCTCCCCGGGGCCACGCATGTTCTCCTCGGCAAGGATGTCCGCCGCGGTGGCGCCGCTGCTGGCCCCGGCCGCCGGCCCTGCGGTGGACTGCCGTGGCGTCGTGGTGCCGTTGCGAGGGGTGCGGGTCGACGCACGCGGCGACGGCTGCGGCTTCTCTGCCTCGAGCTGCTGCTGCCGCTTCTTCTCCTCCTCCAGCTGCTGGAGCCCCTCGGCGCGGCTCAGCAGGTTTGGCAGGACCTTCTCGGCGATAAAGTTGTCCGGAATCGCACCGCTGAGGGCGATGGCGTCCTCGTTCAGCTCCATGTGGGCAAAGCTGGCCGGGTAGGGGTTGCGCGGGTTGCCGGCGCTGACGCCCCAGTTCGAGCCGAGCGCGAAGTAGCGGGGTGGGCAGGAGGTGAAGGGGCGGAAGGCCTTCAGCGGCACCTCCATCTTGCTGTTCATCTTCGCGTAGAGCCGCTGCGGGGCCATGATGCAGTAGTAGTTCTCCTCCGGGCCGTCCTGGGCGTCGAAGAAGTACTCCGCCACCACGCCCTCGCACTCGAAGCCGTGGTACTGGTTCTCGTAGGTGATGGCAGAGCGCACGACGGCGGCGAAGCGGTAGCGCTCCTCCTGCGCGTTGAGGAAGGCGCCACGCGGGCGGCGCTCGTCGGCCGAGTTCGTCACCATCAGCAGCACCTTCTCGTTTGTCGCGTCGTACACCATGAGGTCGATGGTGCCCGTCTTCACCGCGTTGGCGTCGTTGTTCTCGCGGTAGCGGTACGTGGCGGGGGAGAGGACGACGATGTGGGGCAGGCCGCGGCGGTCCGCCACCTTGCTGGAGAACTGGTTGCGGTTCGCCGTGAGGGACGGCACGTAGTTCGACTTCTGCGGCGTCCAGAACTTCTTGTAGTCCTCCAGCGGTGTCGCCTTCTGGCCTACAATCTTGTTCGGTCCTGTCTGCGGGATGTCGGCCGTGATGCACGAGAGGAACCAGTAGCGGAACGTCTCCTTGTCCTTCATCGGCTTGATCTTCTCAATCACCGCGCGGGCGTCGCTGTTTGTGTTCTTCATCATCGCATCCCAGTCATCCATCGAGATGATGTTGAGGTAGTTCTTGTACGCCGCATCGACGATCTTCGGCAGCGAGTACTGCGCGCAGCGCGCCGACGCCACGTACTCGTTGTCGCCTGGCAGGTTGTGGAGGCTGGGGTCGACGCCGCCCTCGTTCGGGGTGCCCATCTCCTTGTCCTTGCGGCCGCAGAGGGAGACGAGGCGGTCGATGCCGTACTGGGCGTAGATGTCGTTGCGCACCTCGATGAAGTCCTCCAGCTTCTTCACCGTCGGGCACTCCTCCAGCGCGTGGCGGAGGCGGGCGACGTTCTCGCGCATCTGCTCGTACTCCACACGCTTGTTCTGCAGCACCTGCTGGCTGAACATCTTGTTGTGCGTGTCCACCTCGAAGGGCTGCTCCGACTGCGTGAAGTACGTCTTGCCGCCCATCTTCTTCAGCATCGTCGGCACCTCGCCATCACTGCTGTCGCTCGTGTACTGGCCCTCCTCGAGGGAGGCGTACTGGCGGTACAGGGCCACCGTCGCGGCACTCTCCAGCAGCAGTGCCTGCGACGGCATGTACGTCATGAACATCTGATGGCGCAGCAGCACCGCGTTGTCCCGCTCCCAGGCAGCCAGCTCCCCGTGCGCTTCCTTCAGCTGCTTCTGCTCCTCCGACTGCAGAATCGCGGCCTGCAGCAGCTGCTGCTTCTGCGAGAAGAACTGCGCACGCGACTTGGCGTCCTGCACGTACATCTGCATGTCCTCGCCCGGTTCAAGGAACGGCTTCAGCTTCTTCTGCACCTCGGCATCCTTGAAGGCGGCGCGGAGCTGGGCGTGGATGGCCACGCGGGCGGTGAGCTGGTCAGAGCGGGAGGACTGGAGGATATGCTCCACGCGGCCCGTCGCCACGTTGGCGGTGAGAATACTCGGGTCACCGGCGTAGTAGTTCATGTCGGTCGCCATGACCGTGGCCAGAGTTTGGACGGATGCGCTCATCTTCGCAAGTCTGCTGCGAGGCGAGAATGCGTGTCTTTGTTTGTTTGTTTGTGTTCAGCGCTGTTGCCCTGTAACAGTAACTATGAAATGAAGCTGGTTGGAGAAGAAACAAAAATAAAAAAAACTGTTGTTCAATGCAGAAGTACTCTTTTCTTTAATGGAAACAATAAAAAAGAAAACGAAGGTACTTCTACGTTCTACGAGAACACGATAATAACAATGATGTGGGGGGTAAACAACAAAAAACAAAAAAGAAGAGAGAAGAAAAAGAAAAGGAAATATTTTTTTTTTGTTTGTTTGTTTTACTTCTCACCGATTCCTTCCAGGGTAAAGAGAAGAGAGAAATGGCCGGTCAACACAGGTGCTGATCTACAGACAGAAGGTTTACAATACGCAGCGCGCGTATGCGGAAGGAATATGAAAGAAGCGAAGAAGAAGAAGAAGAAAAAACTTAGATGGACTTCGAAGTTTGTTTGGACGAGAGGTTAGACAAGAGAAGAGAAACACGCGGTCAAGAGAATTGATTAGGGGAGACTGTACGAGGGAGGACGTCAAATCACCAAAACTGCTGTTATTAAAGGGAAAAGGAAATTCTGCACGTTCGTACAACGAAAGTAGGAGAGGGTGGACAAACAACAACAAGAACAAAGAGCAATAGGAAGAGAGAGAGAGGAGTAGACGCGGAAAAGGAGACTGAAGAGATCCAGCCACAAGCACCGTAGTGAGTCAAACCACCGTCGAACAACACAGAAGTGACTGCCTTCAATGAACGTGAGAGCAGTTTTCCTTTTGTGCAACAGTGGTCACGCATTTCCGTTTTAAGTCGACACTGTCATCGATTTCAACTGCTCA
Organism: Crithidia acanthocephali; assembly: GCA_000482105.1. Classification (NCBI taxonomy): domain Eukaryota; phylum Euglenozoa; class Kinetoplastea; order Trypanosomatida; family Trypanosomatidae; genus Crithidia; species Crithidia acanthocephali. The sequence goes on along the minus strand of AUXI01000476.1, from coordinate 5,108 downwards.
AGTGATTCCTTTTTCTTTTTTTACTGTATTGTGTGTGTGTCAGGCGACAAGCTATTGCATGACATCTGCTAAACTGTGAGGACAACAGAAAATAACGCCCCCCCAAAAAAGAGAATAACACACACACACACGGAAGAGAGACAGTCTCTTCCACCTTGCACCCTTCCTTCCTTCCACCCTTCTCTACTGGAAGAAGTCCTTGTGCTCTGCCGTCTCCTCCACCGTCTCCGGCACCCCAGTTTCACGCGACTGCTTTTCCATCACCTTGATGGCGTCCCAGTTCAGCAGTTCAATGTTGTCGCAGTTTTCTGGTGGGAGGTAGTTCGCTTTGCCGTGAAAAGGCACCTCCACCTTCTCCACCAGCGGTTCCATCTTCAGGTAGTCCGCCACACTCACCTCGCTCGCTGCCATCTCGGCAATCATCTCCGCCAGCGCCACAAGGCTGTAGTCTTCAAGGTTGATCGCCAAGGCGTGGGACATGGCGGCCCCAGCCGTAAAACCTGGCGAGTTGCCCGCCGCTGTGTGGCCTGCTGGGTCGGCAGACGCGGCGGGTGTGGCGTCACGCCGCAGCTCAGCGCCGGCGATGCGACCGCGTGGGTCACGACGGGTCGCACCAGCAGCATCAGCAGCAACACTACCTTTCGCATTGCCGCTATCCACAGCGCTGTTGCTCGTCTGCCTCCCTTTGTCTCGCGGAGACGCAAACACCGGTGACGCCCTCCGCGGCTGCCCCCCTCCTCCGCCGCCTCTGGCAAGTGTGTCGAAGTCCACTTCCGTGTCCACCAGCGGCACCCGCGCCTGCTCCGCCGTGAGCAGATCGGTGCTCGCCTGCGTCTTGTCCAACTGCGCCTGCAGCTGCTGGGCATGGACGGCGGCGCGGTGGCGCACCGTGTGCCCGGTGACTTTCGCGGTGGCCGCCGCGTACCGCCGTGCCCTCTGCGACGAGCTGTCACCGAACGGGTTGGTGTGCTGCGCCTTGACCAACTCCCGCTGCTGCCGCCGCGTGAGGGGCTCGTAGCTGTCGAGGATAAGCGTTTGGACGGGCGTGAAGCGGTAGTTCACCTCCGAGTCGAGAAAGAGAATGCGATCGGTGGCTGGCCCGGTGCCGTTCACCCGATTCGCTTGGATGCGCAGGTACTCTGTGTAGTTGTTTGGGGCAATGCCATGCTTGCGGTTGCCGCGTCCACCACCGGCCCCGACGAGCTTCGAGTGGTCGTGGATGTAGCGGAAAGGCACGGGGAAGTCGCGGCGGTGGAAGCCGTCGATCATGTTGCGGTCGTGCTCCTCGTTTGTGGGGACGAAGAGCGTCACGTCGCAGTGCAGGCGGCGCAGCGTTTCGGCGAAGTACGTGAGGTACGGGCGGGGCTTGATACTAAAAGGGCTGTGTGGGTCGATGAAGCCGATGGTGCCCTGCAGGCGGATGCCGATGATGAGGCGGGTGGACAGCGCAATCACCTGCTGATTGCCGACAAGAGTAATCGCAGAAGACATTTACTTTACTTCACAGGAAAAGTGAAAAAGAAAAAAAACCAACACCAAAAAGCTGTAAAAAAAAGCGTTATTTGAATGTACAATTGATAGAGCAGTTTGCGAGAGAGAAAAAAGACGGCAGATACAAACAGACCTGCGGGGCGCAGTGAGCACGTATGCTGGCACGCAGAGTGACCTTGCGAGGAGCGCCACGTCGTACCAAAAAAGAAAAAAAAGGCCTACAAAATGCAGCGTGCGCGCCTGCTGCACATGCACGTGCGTGTGTGTGTGTGTGGGAGGAACGTAGTGAAAGAAAGGAGGAAGAGACAGAAAGCGGTTGAGTTGAAGAGTGTGCAAAGAGTCAAGTCAGCTTCTCGAAAAGTTGTGGTTTCTCTTACGGTACACAGTTAACAACACACGCACACACACACACAGCAACTTCACTATCGGAGCTCAAACTTAGAAAAAAGAAGCCTTCCTTTTTTTTGTACGTCCATTTCTGTGATACTAGTGTACTAGTTTTTTTTTCTTTGGAATTTGTTGTCGGGGGAGAACGGTTCAAGTAACAATAAACAACAACAGAAATAAACTAACATTCAGTGAGAAAGCAAAAGAAGGTGCATGAGTATTACATAATAATAAAGTGCAAAGAAGCAGCCTTTTTTTTTTTTACTATCAAGTAAGGATCAGAAAAAAAAATAGTAAAAAGAAAAGGAGACAAAGAAGGCGAGTAAACCAATTCTTTTGAGTAAGAAACGTTCACACACACACAAGCACAAACACACATGTGAGACAGCAAAACTATCGCTTTACGATGGAGCTCGGTTTTCCAACCGTGTTGAAGTGCAGTTTGTACTGCTCCTGGCGCCGTTGCTGGGCACGCAACCGCCCCCCATAGTGTGTGCTTTGCAGGGACGAAGATGACCGTGCGGTGGCGGCACCTCCAGTGGGCTGCGACGGCGGTGGTGGTCGTCGCTGCTGCTGCAGCAGCGGAGCAGCATCACTGCCACCATCCCCTCCCACGACATTCCGCACGGGTCCCACGGACGACGCGTTGGACATGTGCCGTTCACCGAAGCCGTTGAAGAACGACCGCGACGACTCGAGCAGCATCGACGCTCCCACAGTGCTGTTCCCGTCCTCCTCCGCCGTTGCGATGGTGCTAGTGTAGTTGTTGTTGGTAGCCTCGCGGTTGTGCACCGTGCTGCTTTCAGCAGCGGCATCGAGAAACGCAACGGTGGTGATCGGCCGCGCAAGTTGAGGACCACCCTCGCCGTCGTGTCGCGCTGGTGGGTGTGGACCAAAACGGGCAGAGGGCATCGTTGCCTCTCCTGCAGCGGCTGCGGTTGCCGCAGGCGCGGTGATGAACGAAGTGGGCCGTGAGAGACGAGGCGTGGGAAATCTGGAGGCGGCGGGTGTTGGCACCGTTGACGCTGCGGACGTCTTTGACGTTGCCTGGGCAGCCGCGGAAAGGTTGAACGACTTCGCCCCCCGACTTGTCAGTTTGCTCGCGTTGCGCTTCAAGTTCACGCGACTCGCCACGCGCTGCTTCAGTTGCTGCTGCGGGTTAGAGGGCGTTGTCGATGCAGCCGTTGCCGGCGCTGCTGGGGTGAAGACCGCCAACGACGGCGACGGGGATGCCGCGGCACGTGTGCTACTCACGTTGCTGTTGTTGGTGTTGTTCTCCGTCGCGGCAGCCAGGACGGCACTTTTTAGAAAACGTGCGCGTGTGTGCGGGCTGCGGGCGGCGTGCGCGGCTGCCGCAGCTGTCACCGCCGTGGCACGCACACGGGACGGCGTGCGGCGGGACCTGCGGGCTGCGCTGCTGCTCTTGTACTCGTCGTGCGTGGCGCCGTCGAACACTTCGTATTCCTTCTGCTCGAGGATGTGCGCACGCGCGCGTGGGTCGGACGGAGTCATGATGCTGCTGAAGGTGCGCGGCACGGGCCGCAAAGGGTACATGCCAGCTGCGTACGATGCCGTCATCGGGGCTGGTGGCAACGAGCTCTTGTTTTCCCTCTTGTTGCTGGCGACACTCGTGTCCTTGTCGTTCGTCTCTGTTGCCGTCGTCGCACCGTCTCTTCCCGCTGTCCCGAGCAGTCGCGCGCACTCAGCCGCCACGACGTGCTGTCGCTCCTGCACCGTGTTGCCCTCGCCCTTCATGACACTCAGAAAACGACGTGTCTTCGCTTCTCTGTCCGCGTCGACAGCGTGCGTCGTGCTCAACCGCGACGGCGCCTCGGAAGGCGTGGCGGAGGACGCGACGCCGGTGGCCGCCGCACTCGTCGCCGGATTGCTGCGGTGCTGCAGCCACGGCAGCTTGTGTTCCTGCCGCCGGAGCTGGTAGCCTGCGTGGAGCAGATACCGTTCTCGCAGGGACACACGTCCGCTGAAGACGTCGGCCGGCACACCGTCCAGATACTCCAGCAGCGCGTCCTCCACATCTTCGGCCTCCTCCTCGTGGCCCGTGCTTCCGACAGGTGCTGCTGCTGCTGCCGCGGCCACCACCGTTTTGTCGTGCCCACCGCTCCTTGACGGCGGCTCGTACACGTCCGCGCGGTGCAGCTCCCACGAGCTGCTTGTACACTCGATGCCGGACAGCGCCGCGGCCGCCCGCTCGTGCAGGTGCTGCTGCCGCTTCTGGTAGTAGGCGGACTGCTCCAACAGCGCACGCTTCTCGAGGGCCTCGACGTGCCGCTGATGCTCCTCGCGCTCCCGCTGCACCGCGTTCTCTACCCCAATGCGAGACGTGGTGCCGCCAGACGTGCTGAGCAGATCCGTCAGCGACAACAGCACGTTACTTCGGACCGACTGCTCCTGCAGCGCTGCTAGTGGTGGTTTGTGTGACCCGTCATCGAGCGTTCCGTGCGCGGTGGAGGCGGTGAGGGTGGCGGAAGTCAGCGTCGGCCCGCTCACCGCCTTCCGTGCGTCGCTCTGCCGGCGCTGCGACTCCAGGCGACGCAGCTGCTCCTCTACCCGGGTGTGGGCCACGGCGTACTGCTGCGCACGGGAGGCGTGGTGCACCACCGGGTCGCTGTGGTAGGCCGCCGTGAGAAGGCAGAAGCGATCGTACACGAGCGGGTCGAAGGCTCGGGGCGGGGTGGTGATCAGCGAGCGCAGCTGCTGCGGGCTGAAGCTGGTCAGCGGGACGAGGAGGTGCAGGGCCGTGAGGAAATCCTCCGGCGAAGAGGCGGCAACGGCAGAAGTCTGCGTTTTACCTTTTTGTTCCTCGGCCTGCTGGAGTCGTCGTGCCTGCTCCTGTTGTGCACGCAGGCAGACACGCAGGATGGACCAGAACTCCACCAGCGCCGCCTCCGTCACCGCCGCAATGTCGCGCAGAAAGATAAACGGGAAGCCAAAAAACTTCTCGTGGAAGGTGCGCGGCCCGACGTGCTCGGTGGTGCCGCGGTAGACCCACTCCTCCTCCGCCACGGCGATGTGAAGGGTTTGGCTGAGGTGGGTGGGGGAAGGAACAACTCGAGCAGCTGCAGCACAAAGAGCACAAAGGTGCGCTTGTCCAGCAAGCCTTCCTTGTCGTGCGGCAGGTCCTCGAAAATGTCCCGCAGCGCCTGCTGCACGAGGGCAGATTCTCGCAGCTCCCGCCAGGCGTGGTGCGCGTGCGAGGTGAGGTCGACCCT